>BQNB010065417.1:0-32261 GCA_026074375.1 Tanacetum coccineum | reverse complement strand
TTTTAGAAGAATCTTGCTTAGCACATTAACTTATATTTAACTCTATCATTTCTCGTTCTTCACATTATTAAAATTCAAACAATAGAATTCGTGAAAGTTTGGCCTAAAGGAACTAGCTAGGGCTCAACACGCCCGATCAAGTCAAAAATTTATTCTTATTCTACCCAAAAGAAAAGCTCAAAACTGTGACAAAACACTTATTATTTTTTTGGTATTTTGGTGGTAAAAACGGGTTTACGTGGTAACAATGCTGCAGGCAACAATCAAATCGAAGATACCCCCCCAAACTAGAACTAAACATCGTCCTCGATGTTTTGAAGGGTATTACATTAATCCTAAGGCCATTTATGAGGTATGCCAAAAGATAAAACGTTAGTCGATAAGATTAGGATATCGGATTCCCAAATGAAGCTGAGGATGTGAAACTCTTGATGAATGACAAAACTGAGAGTCTTCACAATCCGGGCAATCCTGGACAATAAGCAACAACAACAAGGAAACACGGGTAATGGAAAAGACAAGCTATTTTACACAACAACAACACTTATTACAACTACGGATAAGCATGGGGTGCCTCCCACGAAGCGCTTGTTTAGGGTCGCGATGCTTGACCCATCACAAGGATTTATTGATCCTTGGGGAAAGTTTGGAGATCTGGAACTACCAAGTGTGGTACGTTCCCTCCAAAGTAGTGCTTGACGCGATGACCATTCACTTTGAAATTTGGCCCGTTGGCTTGAGAAAGCTCAACAGTGCCGTATGGAAATACTCTAGTGATGGTGAAAGGGCCATTCCAACGGGATTTTAGTTTGCCCGAGAAAATCTTTAATCTGGAATTAAAGAGGAGGACTCGATCACCGATGTTGAAAACACGGTTTTTGATCTTAGAGTCATGGAGCCTCTTTGTTTTGGCCTTATAGATCAAAGAGTTCTCATAGGCATGATCACGAAGTTCATTAAGTTCATTGAGTTGAACTTTCCGGTGATCACCCGTAATTATAGGATCGAAGTTTGCTTGCTTTAAGGCCCAGTAGGCTTTGTGCTCAAGCTCGATCGGAAGATGGCATGCCTTTCCATACACAAGCTTGTAAGGAGTACACCCGATGGGTGTTTTGTAAGCTGTGCGGAAGGCCCATAGTGCATCATCTAGTTTGTCCGACCAGGAGGCACGGTTTTCACCTATGGTCCTTTCAAGGATTCTTTTCAAGCCACGATTTGATACTTCCACTTGCCCACTTGTTTGTGGGTGATAAGCGGTGGAGAGACGGTGAGTAACTCCATATTTCTGCATGACCTTTGCAAACTGGTCATTACAAAAATGGGTTCCGCGATCACTTATGATTGCACGGGGAGCACCAAATCTGGCGAAGAGAGATTTCAGAAATTTGCAAACTACTCGGGCATCATTGGTGGGGAGCGCTTTCGCTTCAACCCATTTTGACAAATAGTCGACTGCCACGAGAATATACTTGTTCCCTCGTGAAGACGGGAACGGGCCCATAAAGTCGATGCCCCACATGTCAAAGATTTCACAAACTTGGATGGAGTTTGAGGCATCTCATCACGTTGTGAAGTTTTTCCTTGACGTTTGGCACGAGTCACAGTTCTGACAAACTAGTGGGCATCTTTAAGATGGTGGGCCAGAAGAAAAACCGATTCAAAGTCTTTTTGGCATTGGTGTGAGGTTTTTGCACCATGATGTCCCCGGTGGGTCCATTGTGGCAAGCTGAGAGATCTCAGAGCTTTCATTGCGTGCCACACATCGCCTGATCACTTGTCCGCACATTTTTAAACAGTAGGGGTCGTCCCTGAAATAGTGTTTAAACTTCTTTGAAAAACTTGTTTTTCTGCTGGGTCGACATGCCCTTTACAATGAATCCACCGGTTGGTAATTTGCAAGTCGGCAAAACACAGGGGTTCTAGGAGTCTCCACGAAGGTCACCATATTTAAAGTATCAAGAGGAAAACTTTCATTTATTCTTAGGATCATTGACGTTTTCTTCGGGGCTTCCATTGACAGTTGATCGGATGCGAGGTTCTCGGCTCCTTTAGTATCAATTAACTTTGAAGTCAAAATTCTTGGAGGACGGAGAAACCCCATCGGAGCAATCTCGCCTTGGGCTCCTTTTTTGCAATAGAGATACTTAAGGGCGGAATGGTCCGTATGCCACTTATGCTTTTGTTCATGATGATGGTAAGACCAGAATTTCTCGAAAGCTTTACCTATGGCATGTAATTCTTTTTCAGTGTAGTGTAGTTTGTTTGTGCTTCAATCAAGTCTTACTAGCATAGTGGATAGGCGAAAATGTTTCTCATGCGTTGCCCCAAAACTGCACCTATGGCGAAAATCGCATGCATCGCACTAAGCTCAAATGGAAGGTCCGTTTGGAAGCTATCAAGATTGGAGCTTTCCGTAAGTCTATCTTTCAATGTTGGAAAGCTCGAGCAGTCATTGGAAAAGATGGAATGGAAGTATTCTTCTCAAGGAGATGGGTCAATTGGTCGGGATTCTTTTTGAGATTTCCTGAATGAACCGCCGGTTTTAAAAACTGGCATGACCGAGGAAATCTAATTCCTTGACGGAGGTGGGATGAGGTAATTTTGCAATGACATCTATTTTGGCTTTGTCAACCTCCATCCCTTTCTTAGAAATCTTCATTAATGCCGTGGACAATGACCTCTTTGACCCTATAATGGCTCTTCTACCAGTTAAGACTTAAGTTGGTGTCTTCTCACCTTTGAAGGCACTTGGTGTGGTCCTAAACGGGAGAGGCAAGTTTAGTTTTGGAAGAATTCCCAAGACGAGAAGTCGTCATTAGACTTCATCGTTACTTCTCAACCATGTCATTTGAAAGATTGCTAACATACATCGTTGAAACGTGCCTGGGATGCATAGGCCCCGAAAAGGCATGCGCGGTTAGGCAATGTTCAGTATGGGAAAGGTATAAAGTTGTCTTTTCTGATCACGGGGTCATTGGGGATTTGGAATATAACCGGTGAAGAAACCATCGAGGAAAACAGTAGTATTCATTCCCCGCTTAATCCCCTTCCTCATTTCAAGCATTTGGTCCGTGAATGGTAGAGGGATGTGGTCTTTGCGGGGTGGCTCATTAACATTACGATAGTTAATGCATACCCCCATCGGTAACCAATCGAGTTGGAATCAACTCATTTTACTAGTTCACTTCCACAGTCATTCCTACCTTCATTTTAGGTCTTTACTATGTATCGGGCATTCAACCATGGGAACTGTCGGAGACGGATAGGTAAATAAATCCAGCTTCGAGATGTTTTTCAAACCTCCTTTTTAATAACATCGTGGTATTTTTGGATTTAATATTCTTTGATGTTGGACCGTGGTGCATAGTCTTTTCCATAACGGAATCTTGTGGGTACAAAATTCCGGTTTGATACACTGATATGTCAGAAAGTTTCCAAGCGAGAGCTACGCTTGTGGGACTTTGCACCTTTATGAGAGCGGATTTTTCCTCAACATCTCCTCTTTAGCAATTATGTTACGGGATACTTGTTGTCGCCCTCCAAAAATGCATACTCGAGGATGGGGTGGACAGTTCTTGAGTTCAACATCTGTAGGTTCATCATCGGAAGAATTGGCTGTATTAGTTTCACAGACTTTTAAGCGCAGTTCGGACTTCTGGGAGATAAAGTTGGATTTGTTCCTTGACTTGGGGGGAAGTTGGTGGTTAACTATTCAGTTGGCTTCTAGAATAGAGATGTCCCCCTCAGGCATATTTGTAGATTGGATTATATGCTGGACAATAGGATCGTTGTAGGACCAAGGAAAGAGATCGGCTTTCTTCGAGAAGAAGAAATCACTACGCCCCAATGGAGTTTGGGTAGGAGAGGACAGTAGCAACAATGGTATCATAATACGGAGTGGAATGTCACTCGCGATATGTTATCAGTAAAAACAAGAGACTTCTGAGAGTATCTCCTCAAAGCCATATCGATGTCGTACAATCTTGTTTGCCGTCATGTGAGGTGTAATGGCGAGTTATCTCGAAGTTTGATCAAATTGTAAGTGATGGCTTCACTTATATTCTTAGAGTTAATTCACCCTTGTGCACTTCATCAAGTACGCCGGTTTTTACGGAAGACCTCCCCGAGAATTAAAGGGATCGTGGGGTCTGGCTCAACATCTACATCCAACAAACGGTCGGCTGGAAAGTGATGAATCTACACCAAAACTTAACGGAGATGTCTTTTGCAATTCCCATTGGTTGAGATATTGATCGATCGCAAGTTTAAGTGTCATGCATGTTGGAGTAAGATCAGAAGTGAAAAAGCTTTTCCAGACATGTAAATGGCATTAGATTAAATGCTAGCACGAGTTCGGCTAATGCTAAGCATTCATCATCCATGGAAATTCACAAGGAATCAAGGAACTTGCCGGGTGTATCTAGTTTTCTGGTGACGTGTTCAAGATGACCGCCGAAAAATGTTCATTATCGAAGTTCGAGCTAGACAGGGTTCATTGAAGTTTCGAGCCACTTCAGTCAGTTCTCTTTATTCCCAAGTATGGTTCTTAGAGTCGAGGCTGAAATTTGAGCATTAAAACAAGAGCATCGTAAAGTTAAATCTCAGAAATAATCTCTTTGAAGAGTTCTAGTAATTTGTCGATTTGTTCATTAGCTTGGATTACGGCTCTTTTCATTATCACGCCTAGAGGATATGGAAGAGAAACTGTAGGTTTAGGATTTGGTTAAGGGAGCAACAACTTATGAGCAATATGGGTTCAGGATTTGGATTACGAGAATGAATTTGAACAACAGGGGGTTGGACGTCTTCGGTGCTTCCGTTATTAGCAGGAGGCATCGTGTCCTTTGTCACCTCGGTGTCCATTGATTTAAATGTTTTCGGTCTTGGTGGTAACACCACTTCGGCAGGTGGTAGTGATACCTTTTAAATTCTTCCTTTGGTGTGGTACAGTGTTACCAGAAGTGCTCCAGAAACGGACAGTAGAAGATTGAATTAGCAGTAACAAATTTTGAAAGCATGATCAGTTCAATTTGCCATTTTGGGATTGCAGTTTTGACCTTGGTTTTGCATGTTCTCAACACTTGCATCTTGCCGTGACATATCTTTCAAAATCTGTTTTGACACAACGTTGTGTCTGAGGAACGGGGGCTTGGTAAAGCTGGAGACTGATTACATGGGGTCTATGGAAGTTGATTCTGATGAATTGGACTGATTAAAATTTTCCACCTCTGTTTTGGTTGAAATTGCTCTCACCGGTTTTGGTTTAAAGTTATTACGCGATTGAAATTTTAGCATTATTAGCTTGAGAGTTCTGAACGGGTGGAAAACCTGTGGTCTAATATTGCTTTGAAACAATTTGAGGTCGGAAAATTGGAGCTTTCTGGTTGTACATTGGCTTGCAAGCGGCTTCTTTTTGTGACACATACTCTGAAAATGTTGTCCCGATAATCGTTGCCTGAGTGGATGGACAGTTTTGGTATGTGATTTGGGGCACAACAGCAAGTAACACAACTTAGGCTCAATAGCTTTGACAAGTGAGGAGATGGAGCTGGAGCAGAAGCTTGGTTCTTCTTGTCTAAGAGCATTGCTTCGGACAATATCCTTTGTTCAGCAAAATCAAGATGAACAGCTTTGGGTGGAAGGAGTTTGTACTTTCCTTTGCAACAACTGCTTAGCTCGGGTTTGACGAAACTTTGGACTTGCTACTCGATGATTTTTACATTCAGCGAGGCATTTTGTCAAAAAGTTTCCACCTCGCTGCGGAGTTCAATGATCTTGATCATTAATGTTCACGGCATTTTAGAATGTAATCAAGTTGATGCAATTATGAGTAATCCATGTGTGGACATGCCCTAAGAGATCATTGAAACGATCCCAAGCCTCATAAAACGATTATCGAACCTTTGCTGAATGAAATCTGGTGATCTCATTGCGAAGATTCGTCGTGTTATAGGGGGAAAAAAAAACTGATTGATGGAATTAGGATCAAGACTCGTCCCAGTTTGAATGGATCGAGGGGGGTTCTTTTTCTAGCCATTATTCGGGATGCTCCCTTTTTTTTTTTGATAGTGATATGGAAAAAGCATAAGCTTATCGTAGCAATTGGAAACATGGGACCTATTGTGAGGTGATCTTGTTGAAGTATAACGGTTATGAGCATGCGGGATCTTCTTTGTCATGAACGATTGAAACTGTTTGTTCTGGAAAAGATTGATAACCCATGCTTCAGTCGAAATTGTTTGCCCAATTTCAGGAATATGGATGCGTAATCGATACCCCTCGGTGGGAGCCTGGAGCAATTGAGCATAGTTCGTGTTTTTTTGGTATTAGTGTTCTCGCCATTGGCTTACGATAGGATCTTCCTGAATGGGTCATTCTATAAGAAGAGGTTCGATAACTACTGGCGGTCCTTCTGGTGGAGGAGGTCGCGGCTCACGAGACTGATGGATCGACCGTGCGCATATTGACAAAATGGAAATTATAATACAAAGTTACACTATTTTTTTTTTGGATTTGGATTTAAAATATATTCACTGTCTATTTTAAACGGACAAGAGATAGGACAAACTTAAGCCAAATAATCATCTTACTTCACGGTAGCTTTCAGAATGAAAAAACGTACAGGTGTGCGGCAGGAGTAGGAATAGCTGCGAGTTATTTCTCCTTTTGGGGTCGTAGTTCCTAGTGAAACAACCCTCCTTAAACTACTTTATAGTTTGTAATCAGAATGAGGTGAGGTATATCGTAAGTGACACAGAAGGCAAGTTTTAAATCTTTGGTTCGATTGGGAACTCAATAGTTCACCGGAACTTATTATGATAATACCTCAGTGGAGAATATTATATTTTGGTATTTTACCAATTAGTGATTTTTAATTTTTATGGACAATTTTTTATTTTTTGATTTTTTTTTTTTTTTTTTTTTTTTTTTTTTTTTATATGATATGTACTATAAAAGAAAGGAAAAATATTTTTGTGGTTTTTTTATTAGATATATTAATAATAGAGACACGTTCAGATCAAAGGTGGATAGAAAATCGTTGCAAATGCCTCCCCGGCAGCGGCGCCAAAAATTGGTTGTTGTTAGTATTATATAAAAATATATAAGGAATCAAATCAATGATAAAAGATTCCTGGAAGAGATATTCCGGGTCGTATGTCCCAAAGATCGGCTTGCTGCAATTGAAAATTATCTGGTTTGAAAGAACGAAATGAATGATGGAGAATATATGATATGAACACTGATATAATTACAACTAAAATTAATTAAATAAAACCTAATTTAATCTACGGGAAACAAATATAGGAAATGGGGATCTTAAAAACTACGGGAAACAAAATTAGGTATCGGGAAACCTAAATACTAAAAATTAAGAAAATAAATGCTAAATTAAATTAAAAATCAAAATTAAATTCTAATTAACTTAATTTGAAAAATAAAGAAAACTAGAACTAAAACGGAGGTCGTTTGAATGTAAAACGAAAAGAAACGGTAAAACTTACCCGGTAAAAACGGGTCTAAAACTGAAATTTAAGAAAAATAAAGCCTATACTAAATTTTATATTTTTCCTAGACACTAAATGACAAAAGAAAATTTTACAAAAAAGAAAAATATTTTTTTATTAATTTTTGGATTTTTTATGAATTTTTAAAGATTAAAAACTAATTAAAACTAAGAAAATAGAAAAAGACAAAAAATAAAAGTTATAAAAATTCTGAAAAATAATTAAAAATAAAGAAAAAGTTACAATTCTAAAAAATATGAGATTGCCCAAATTTTACTGTTTTAATTAAAAGTAATTTAAAACAATTAATATTAAACCTTAATTTTAATAATTAAATTAAATAAACTAACTAAAGTTTCCCTAAGGGTACTAAAAGTTAGTGAAAGGACACAAGGACTAATGGGGTAACAGGCTAACTAACCACAGGGACTAACAGTGGGAACTATAAAAGAGGAAATTACACAATTGGTCCCTGAAGTGGACCCCGATTACAAGGTGGGTCCAAAGTGCTTATTGGCCAAAACTTATAAAAGCAAAGTTAAAGAGGGGCTTATGGGGAACAATTTTCATAATAAGCACATAAGCTGAATCTCAAAGAATAAGCCAGAAGTGTGAGCTTTTTGGGCTGACAGTAGCTCAAAAGCTTATGGCTTATTTTTCAGAGCTTTTTTGGGGCTTATGGCTTAAGAAAAAGCTATAACTAATGGAATAAGCTACTTAATCCTAAGGGAGTCCTAAATAAGCTAAGGGAACCTAGATTAAGCCCTAAAATAAGCTGGGAGTGATTTGAGCTTATGAGACAGTTTTAGAAAGAAAACAGAAAAAAGTGGACTTTAAGCCTAAAAATAAGTCTAACCTAAAGGGGGGAGTTAAGCTACAAGATTGTGGAGAATTAAAAGAACTACCTATAAGCTACAAGAAAAGCAAACGATCTAATGCTTATTAATCAAATAAGCTAGAAATAGTGGGTTGTAATGAGGTGCTCAGCACCTGGTGTTTTGAGGTCAACAGTTTGCTTAAAGGGGCTTTTTTAGCTTAACACAATAAGCTTATTTTAGCTTTTTAGTTAAAACCAAACAAAGACAGATGTCCAAAAGGTTGGTAAGTGAGCTTATTTCCAAATTGGAGCTTATTTTAAGATTAAACCTGCTGGTAATGGGGTTAAAACTTGAGGGTTTCAAAAAACACACATGAATACATTTGAAGTTACTTGGTCAAATTAAAGAGACAGAACTTGGATTGGGAAAATGGCTCTAGAAACAACACAACAAGCACAAAAAATTGTTGTGCCTTTAAGCTGCTAAGCGCTTGAGCCTTTAAGCTCAAGTTTTTGATTATTCAAGATTTTGGCCAGTAAATAGAAAGGGAAATAAAAACTTGTTTCTAAACTAAAAATGATAATTTTAATGGCCTAATGAAACCACTACTCACTCAGCCAAAGTTGGATGAAGTGAGCTTGACCATACCAAACCCAAAATGACCATTTAGGTCTAACCAAACACCCCTTTAAATGTATAATTGGGGATTTTAAACGGTTTTGTATGTAAATGGAAGCTAGAGAGAGTTAATTAGGAGTGAAGGTTTAATAAACTTTTAAACCTTTTTTAGGAAATCTAAACAACCTAAAATCCCACTTTACAATTTCGACAATAGTGTTTGTAGATTTTCAAGAAACTCTTAACTTTTTATTAAAAATAAGAAATTACAACATAAAACCTTTTTTAATGAACTGAAAATTACAATAAATGTTAAAAAAGACTTAATAAAAAAAAATATTTAAAAACTAAAAAACTAGGTGTGTATTGTTCGGCTTGGTCTCTCTTCTTTTATTAGAGGTCCCAGTGTCTTGGGGCTGTGTTTAATGAGAGTGTGTTGAAAGGTCCCTCCCATCCATATCCTAGCCTTCCATACACACTTCTTATGATCTCAACATTGCAAGGGTGTGCTCGGGTTGTGTGAATTTGGCAGGGTAGGGGTTATAGGGGTCAATAGGTTTGTGAAGTGTTAGGGGTGTGCTTTACTAGCTTATGTGGCAGGTACTTTGGGAGGTGGTATTGCCAAGAACAGTGGGGGAATGGGGTTGGTTTGGGTTTTGGCGGGTACACGGAGGTATGTGTTATGGTTGAAGGTTTTAAAAGAAAACGTTTGGGGAGAGGCAAACCAAAGTCCCCCAAGTTTTCTCATTCTTTTTCATTTCGTTTAGCCAAAAAACTGTTTAACATGTTTTTAGAAAGTGGCAATTTTAGACCTGTTTTTTAACTTAAAGGAATAAAAGAGTTAAGGGCAAATTGCAAATTTGGTCCCTTTGGTTTTATAGAAAAGGAATTTAAAGGGTTTAGGTAATTGCAAAAAAGTCTTGTTGTTTTAATAAAAGGGAGTTTGAGTGAATTGCAAAACCAGCCCTTGTGGTATTTTCTTTCATTTTCATTATAAAACAACTTTCAAACTTGGCATTTTTAGTCCCTAAGGTTTATAAAAAAGTAGTTTTGGGTTTTTGTTGGGCTTGGGTTTGTATTGGGCCCACTGGGTTTGGGTTTGGGCCCAATAAGGTTTAGGCTTGGTTATTGGGCTTTTTCAAGCCCAATAAGGTTATGAAGTGGGTTTTGTGTGTACAATGGCTGAGATTGGCTGTAACTGGGCTAGGATCTGGGACTTAAAAGTCTTCACAGCTCAGTTTAGGTCTTTGTCAATTGCACACAAATGGGCTGTTGTAATTGATTGAGGGCCCATTTGGTCTTCACAGTTCTTCATAGATATACTATTGGGCTTTCCGGGCCCCATCAGATGGGTATGTTTGCATTCAATTAGTATTCTTCATTCCTGGGATCGGTTTGACTGTGATTCTTTAGTATTACTCTGATTTGACATTTTGGAATTTGGCCTGTGATTTTGCCAGTCTCAGTTTCCATTCCATGCTCAGTCTTTGTCATTTTGGCTTGGTTTTCTGGTCTTTTTGATGATATCCACTTCTGCACAATACAAATGCAAAACATACATTTATTTGGCAGTTTTTTTCTGGTTTTTTGGTCATTACATGATTGTTTTTAGAGGTAAAAGATATGTGTAATTAGCACTTTTCCTAGGCTTTTAAGAAAATAATACAATAAGCTAAAAGGACTTAAATTATAAGCTAAAAGAAAAACTAGATAGCACAATGGCTTTCATGGCCCTATTTTATATAGATTAACTATGTTCTTAGGGTCTTGACTTTGTGCTTCTTTTGCCTGAGTGCTTTGAGCACTGTGTTTTCTTTATGAGAGATGTCTTAGTCTATAATAGACCTTAATCTTCTTGGTCACCAAGGGAATCATCAACAGCAATATGATTTTGGTCAATTTCCATTAAGCCAATGAAAATTTATAGGATTGCCAAGATGGACTTGTTATTTTGTGAGGTGGGGTTGAATTGGAAAGTGATGGTTTTGGATGTAGTAGAGGGAAAGTGACAGGTTTGTTGTTTGGGGAAGATAAACAGTAACAAGGCGGGAAAATTTGGTTTATGTGGGTGCGGGGGATAAGTTTGGGGACTTGGCAAGAAAGGTCCCCTAAGGTGTATAAGAGTATTACACATTCGTCATTGTGTGTGTTATAACTTGAGGTTTTGGCAGTTTTGCCCCCAAAGTTATATTAGTTATTACACCGTAGTACATTGCTATATAACTTGTGGGGTTTGGCAGTTTAAGCCCCTCAAGTTATAGTTGGGCTTTTAGTTTTACAACTTTAAGGTTTGGCAGTTTTGGTCCCTAAAGTTGTATTTTCTTTGACTTGATGTCTTCTTAGCTTTGACTTTGTCGGGGTTAACTTTTGACTTTTGCTTCACGCTCTTTCCATTCCCGTGCTCGGTTTTATCTGTTTTGGCTTTGATTTTGTCCTTTTCTTGATTATCCGTTACTTGCACAATACAAATGCAAAACATACAAATACAATGTATTTTTGGTACGTTTTTGGTCATTTAAGTCCGTTTTTAGTGGTCAAAGGTATGTGTAATTAAACACTTACCAAAATCCACATACTAAGGAACATTGCCGTGTCCTCACGCTAATGCTATAAGTAGGCACTTAGAAACTAAGAATCTTCAATACCCGCGACTAATAACCTCGAAAAAGTAGCTAAGTGTTCAATCGAGGGGAAATTAATATCAATAGCTTTAAAAAGGCCCGTTCTTTACACATTTTTAAATATATACCACTATATTCCATACACATAATTTTGTATTTTTCATTTTTCTCATTTTTTATGTACTTTTCTTTTTAAGCAACTAACTAACTTATTTGACTTTCGTTATTTTATAACTTTTAGGGATCATAGAACAAGATGCATTTCGATCCGAGAATGCCCCAAAAAGGATAAATTCATCGTCCCCGACTTTTCACTTGCTCATAAACCCAAGTTAAACGAAATAAGTTTTAAATATTAGTTAAGATGCTAACACTATCATATTTTGCAACTTGTGAACTTTTCACTCCCGACAATTATTATATGTAGGTGTATGTGCTATTTTGAATTTCAACCATGGATCAACGTTTTGCAAAATTCTATGTTTCACGTTCCACCCGAGAATAATGAGTTTGAAGGCGAGATCATCCATTGGGTAGCGACTTTCGTGTCGGTCACATCCTACCTTTGCGGCTTAAGTGACAGGGTTTTGACAACCCCACAGAGCTAGTATCGAAGACTACGGACCTTAGGTTTTAAAAACTCTTTTGGTTTTTCTATAAAATAGCTTTTAAATTTGGGAATAGTCAAAGTTCAAAGCATATTTAAATTAACAAAAGAGATCTATTTATTAATTCACACCTTAAAATATTAACACATATTATGCAATTGTAACCATCGACCTCTTTAGAAGGGCTGCAACATCGGTGTGAGCGGCAAGAGCAACAAACTTTTATCAATTCATCAGAATTATTATTTTACTATGCGGCTTTCTTTAGAAAGGCTGCAACATCGGTTGTAAGCCGGTAAGATACAACAAACTTTTATCAGCCCACCGTTTATATTTATTATATTTTTTCATTTTTCAATATATTATCATTTTTTTTATATTTTTTATTATTATTATTTTTTTTACGAGATAGAGAAGATTTTCTTTTTGAAAATTTAGTAAAAGATTGAACTAGACTAAAATTTTGCTTTAACTACATAAAATTGTTGATATAAGTTTAGTCTCAAAAATTAGCACGTATATTATCGGTTAGAAGTTATGGGAGAAAATAAGCCACAATTATTTCATACATGAGCTCTTTAGATTTCCAAATATTCCTTGTTTAGCATCCAAACTCTTAGTTAACTCTTTCATATTTCTGTTCTTACGCGAGTTTCGGCGATCGCTTAGCACTGAAAGTTAAGGAACAAGCTACGAGTCAACACGCCTCGATCAAGTTAAAATTTATTCTTATTATTACCCAGCAGGAAAGTCCATAATTGTGACTAAAAATTTTTTTTTATTGAAAAATTTTAAATTTTTCATTTTTTTGAAATTTTGGTGGTAAAAAGACGGGTTTACTGGAAAAAACAACGCGATGTAAGGAACAATCAAATCGAAGCCCCCATATACTAGTTTGAACATTGTCTAAATGTTTTTAAGAAGGGTTAACTACAGTAATTCTATTGAGCCGTTTTATTAAGTATGCCAAATGAAAAGTTAGCGATAAGATTTTGGATCTTATTGGATTATCCCTAGATGAAGAATCGAGGATTTGGAAGCTTTGTGATTCGAAGGACAAAACTGTGGGAGCACGAAGAAGGCATTCAAAAATCGAGACATCCTGACAATCACAAAAAACAATAAGCAAACAAGAAGGGAATGAGGCAAGCCTCTCACACAAAAACCACTTATTCATTACTTCATAATATAAACTACGGATAAGCATGGGGTGCCTACCACGATGCTTGACAAATCCCGGAATTACATTTGTCCTTGGGGAAGTTTGGAGATCGGGATCAAAACAATTTTTGTACATCCCCTCAAAAGTAGTGCTTTAATTCGATGGACCATTCACCTTAAAGTTTTTGCCCGGAGTTTTGGAGTTAACTCACGGTGCCATATGGAAAGACATGGGCAATGGTGAACGGTCCGGACCAACGGGATTTCAACTTGCCCGAGAACATCTTCAATCGAGAGTTAAAGAGGAGGACTTGATCACCGACGTTAAAAACACGGTTTTTGATCTTTGAGTCATAGATCTGTGTTTTTCTCTTTATAGATCAAGAGGTTCATAGCCTGGATCACGAAGTTCATTTAGTTCATTGAGTTGAACTTTTCGGTGATCACCCGCGGTCTCAAGGTTAAAGTTTGCATGCTTCAAGGCCAAGTAGGCTTTGTGCTCGAGCTCGATCGGTAGATGACATGTCTTTCCGTACACGAGCTTGTATGGAGTACACCCGATGGGTGTTTTGTAAGCTGTACGGAAGGCCTAGAGTGCATCATCTAGTTTATCCGACCAAGATGCACAGTTCTCGCCCACTGTCCTTTCAAGAATTCATTTCAAGCCACGATTGGATACCTCCAACTTGCCACTTGTTTGTGGGTGATAAGCACGGTAGAGAGACGAAGGAGTGTCTATTATGGATTTATGCATGTCCTTTGCAAACTGGTCATTGCAAAATGGGTTCGCGTATCACTTATGATAGCACGTGAGGGGCACCGAAATCCGGGCGACGATGAGGAGATTTAAGAAATTTTCAAAACAACTCGGGCGTCGTTGGTGGGGGAGCGCTTTTGCTTCATCCATTTTGACAGTAGATAGACGCACGGAGTATTATGTGTTTCCTTCGTGAAGACGGGAACGGACCCATGAAATCAATGCCCCAAACGTCAAAGATTTCAGAAACTTGGATGGAATTTTAAGGCATTTCATCTCCTTGCGAAATTTTTCCCTGACGTTGGCACGAGTATAACTTTTTAAACCAACTGTGTTGCATTGTTGGTGTAAATAGTAAACCAAAAAGAAACCGGCATCAAGACCTTTTTGGCGGTGAGATTTGCACAGATGTCCCCGGTGGGTCCATTGTGACAAGCATTCGAGGATGTAGAGAGCTTCTTTGGTGCACACCCGTCCGGATCACTTGATCACACATATTTTTGAATAGGATGGGGTCATCACCTATAAAGTAAGTGTTGTCATTCCTTGAAAAACTTGTTTTTATTTATTGCTGGGACGAAATTCCTCTAACAATGAAATTCCACCGTGTGGTAATTTGCATAATACAAGCAACCACGGGTTCGGGGTACTTGAGTTCTCCACGAAAAGTCACCATATTAAGTGTCTCGAGAGGAAACTTTTCATTTATCTCCTTTGGGTCGAGCACAACTTTCATAAGGATTTTCTAAGCAGGGAAAGTATGAGTTCGGCCTCGAGGTTCTCGGCTCCTTTATGTGGCATATTACAATAAATCGACACTATTGATGGAGGAGAACCCAACTGGCAGCCAATCTCGCCTTGGAATCTTTTTTTGCAAAGAGATATTTTAGGGCGGAAGTGATCGTATTACACATGCTTTTGTTACAAAGATGATGGTGAAGGACAGAATTTTTCAAAGGCATACACCACGGCTAACATTTCTTTATTCGTCGTGGTGTAACGCGATTCCGCCGCGGTCATTGTTTTACTAACATAGTGTATAGGCTTAAAGTGTTTTATATGTGTATGCCCAAGGATCCGCACCTTGGCAAAGTCGCTTGCATCGCACATAGCTCAAAGGGCAAGTCCCAATCTGGGGGCAATCCATGGTAGGAGCTTCGGTATGTTTTTTTTCTATAACGTTTGAATGTTGAATACAATCATCAGAGAAGATGAATGAAGTATTTTTCTCAAGAAGATGAGTCATTGGTCGGGAAATTTTGGAAAAATCCTTAATGAACAGTCGGTAGAAACTAGCATGACCGAGAAAACTCCGAACACCCTTGACGGTGGTGGGATGAGGTAATTTAGCAATCACATCGACTTTGGCTTTGTCAACCTCAATCCCGTTCTTTGAAATCTTGTGGCCGAGGATGATGCCTTCCTTGACCATGAAATGACTTTTCTCCCAACTTAGACAAAGATTGGTGTCTTCGCACCTTTTGAGCATCTTGTCCAAGCGAGAGAGGCAATTTTTGTATGAATTCCCAAAGACTGAAAAGTCGTCCATGAATACTTCCATTGTTTTTTCGACCATGTCATGAAAGATAACCAACATACACCTTTGGAATGTGCCCGATGCATTGCATAAGCCGAAAGGCATGCGACGATAGGTGAACGTTCCATAAGGACATGTGAATGTGGTCTTTTCTTGATCTTTAGGATCGATGGGAATTTGAAAGTAACTTGAGAAACCATCGAGGAAACAATAGTACTCGTTTCCCGCTAATATCTCGAGCATTTGATCCATAAAGGGAAGTGGAAAATGGTCTTTACGGGTGGCTTCATTTAACTTACGGTAGTCAATGCATACACGCCACCCGTAAAAAATCGAGTCGGTTATCAACTCATTTTCATCATTTTCAAAAACGGTTATAGCCACACCTTTTTGGTACGCAATGTCGGGGCTTACCTAAAGGGATCATCCGAGATCGGGTAAATTAATCCTGGCATCAAGAAAGTTTTTCAACTCCTTTTTTTGTGTCATCGTGGATCTTGGATTACCCGTTTCTTTGGTGTTGGATCGACGGTTTGTAGGTTATACTTCCATAAGAATCTTGTGAGTACCCCCCCCCATAATCAAGGTTAATTACCCCTTGTTCGGGAGAGTTTCCTAAGCCGATGGTATATATAGATTCGCTACCTCATTGTTTCACGAGGTAATTTGAATAATTTCTTACACTCGCTAGGAGTGTCTTTAAAACCTTTATGAGAGCGGCTTTTTCGTCATACTCAAGTATTTAAGCAATTATGATGGCAACTGTCGTCACCTCAAAAATGCGTATTCAAGTTTGAGGAGGTAAGTCCTTTGAGTTTGTCCTCGGAGATTTCATCATGATCGATTTATCAATTTAGCTCACAATACTTTAAGTTCTTTTCGAATTTCTGGCAAATATTCCTTGATTGGGAGCTGGGGTGATAGGATCATCATTTTAGACTTGCTTCAAGAAGAAGTTATCCCCATCCAGGTCATATTTAGAGTCATAACTTTCGGTGAAATTGGTTCATATTCAAGAGCGAGGGGAAAGCATTCGACTTTCTCAAGAAGAAACATCACTATCCCGAAGGGAGTGAGAGTCGGAGAAGAGGTAGAAACGATCGGGTTATAATAAGGAGTGGGATTGCTACTCGCGATCATATCGGAGAAATCGAGAACTTCTTGAGAATACTCCTCACAAGCCATTTCAATGACGTCGATTCGGTTCACTGTCATATCATCGTAATTAGAGGAATATCTCGAAGTTTGATCAAGATTGAATGTTACGGCTTCTTTTCCAACACGAAGAGTTAATTCTCCTTCGTAAACATGAATCAAGGCACGTCTAGTCTTTAAGAAGGATCTCCCTGAGGAATTAGGTGGGACTCGAGGAATCGGGCATCAAAGTCTACGACTACTATGCTCGACGGGGAATTGGAGCTTTCCTACTTTTACAATCGGACTATTCGGCTGGATTAACGATGGTTGGGAGATTAAATGGTCCGCAAGTTCAAGAGTCATACAAGTAGGAGTGAGTACCGGAAGAGAAAGCTTTTTCCACACGGATAATGGCATGAGATTTATGCTAGCGCCAAGATCGGCTAAGGCTAAGCACTCATCCATTCCGGGAAAATCACACGATATGAGGAATTTGCTGGGGTCTCCTAGTTTTTTGGTGTAACTTGTTGGAGATGACCGCGAACAAGGCTCATTCAAAGGCGTTTAGCCTTTTCACTTAATTTTTCTTTGTTTCCAATTAAGGCTTTAGAGTCATAGGCAAATTTAGGATAAGAAATCAAATAAGCAGATTCCGTTAAGCTATTTCGAAACTCAATATTCAACAGGATTTCGTAGGATTTTCTCATTAGGTCCAGTTAGCTTTTTCACGGCGCCTTTCATCATTACGTCTCGAAGGATACGGAATTGACGGTTTCAAGTTAGGCATCGGAGCACTAACGGGAGCAACAACGGGTTCAGAATTTGGTACATGAGGTTGAACTTGGACAACCGGAGGTTGGACGTCTTTGGTACTTCCGTTATTAGTAGGAGGCACCGTGTCCTTTGTCACCTCGGGTTCGTTTTCCACCACCTTAGGAAGAGAAGAAGTCGGTGGTGGAACTTGAGGCCATCTTCGAACACTGGGCACAATTAGGGGTGGTGATTGCTTTCAATTCACCCTTCGGGTTAGCAACGGTGTTGCTTGGAAGAGAACCCGAGCCCGAAGTAGAAGCGGCATTAGAATTTGCGATTTTGGTGAGCAAGTCTGTTATATTGGACATTTGGCTTTGCATGTTTTGCATCACCGCATCATTAGCTTTGACGTAGCTCTCAAAATCAGTTTTTGACACACCTTGTGTTTGAGGAGCCGGAGCTTGGTAAGCCGGAGCTTGGTAAGCTGGAGGTTGATTAACCTGGGGTCGATAAATTTGTCCTTGATTAACCGGGGGTTGGTGGATTGGTCCATGGTTGTAATTATTCCCCCGGTTTTGGTTGTAACGGTTTTGATTATTTCCTTGGTTTTGTTGAACGGGAGGAAAACCGGGAGGTCGAATTTGATTAGCAATCGGGGCTCGGTAACCGGTATTTCCTTGATTGAAATTAGCCACGGCGGCTTGAGGAAACTTTATTTCTTGATAATTGTCACGATAAACGTTGCCATCGGTGGCGGGACAATTTCGGTAAGAATGAGCACCACCGCAAGTTACACATTTTTCCTCGACCGCCTTTACGGTAGCGGGAGCTTGGGATTTTTGTTTATCGAGAATCAAAGTTTTTCATCATTTGTAAGTTCGGCTAACCATCGGTGGGTTCGAGAGCGGCTACATCGAGTGAGATACCAGGGGTGGAAGTGCTCGTACCCACTTTGGCAACAACTGGCTTGTTATGTGAATTACGAACTTTGGATTTGCTCTCGATGATTCTTAGGCATTCTCGAGGCATTTTATCCAAAAAATTACCACCCGCGGCGGAATTCAACGAATCTTGATCATTTGAGTTCAAGGCATTGTAGAATGTATCGAGTTGATGCAATTCCAAAAATCCATGATGTGGGCATGCCCGAAGAAGATCATTGACTTCTGGTTCCCATCGCCTATAAAAATGTTCATCAAATCTTTATTGAAATCTCGTGATTTCATTTTAAAGATTTGTTGTCTTGGAGGGAGGGAAAAATTTGTTGATGAATTTCGAAACAAGATCATCCCATGTTAGAATCGATCGAGGGGGTTCTTTTTCAAAGTCCAAACTGGGTTGGCCCTCCTCCCCTCGAGGGAAAATGGGAAAAGCATAAGCTTAACCGACGTACTCGGGACGTTCGGGAACTTCATCGTAGAAGTGATCTTGTTGAAATAACGAATGTGAGCATGAGGGTCTTCTTTGTCATGTCCAAAAAATTGTTTATTTTGAACAAGAGTAAGCAAACCATGCTTAAGCTCAAAGTTGTCCGCGGTGATCTCGGGAACAACGATGGCATCCTCGTAACCCTCGGTGGGTGCTTCGAGCAATTGCGCCATAGTACGATTATCGGCCATCGTAACTACGAGAGGAGCTTGATTTTCAATAGGTTCCACAAGATTAAATGGTTCAACAAAAGTCGGTGGGACTTGTTGTTGTTGACGGTTAGAATTACGGGATTGAGAACGAGTGCGCATGCACTAAAATATAAAAAGAAAATTTATACTAATTTTTTTTTTGGTTTTTCAACAATGTATTCACAATTTATTTTAATAACAGACAATGAGATAAGACACTTAAACCTAATAATCAACAAGCTTCACGGTAGCTCTCTAAAAAACGCACAAAGGAGCGGAGGAGTAGGAAAGCGCGAAGCTATTAAAAACCTTCTCCTTTAGGGTCGTAGTTCGTTGGAACAACCCGCCTTATACCCCTCTTAGAGTTTGTTTAACTTTTAAAGGTGAACCGTACCTCGCAAGAGACACAAAAGGCAAGTTTTAAATCTTTAGTTCGGGAACTTATTATGATAATGTTCCAATTGAGAACATTATATTGATGATATATCTTTTTTCTTTTTAGGACAATTTTTTTAATTTTTTTTTATTTTATTTTTTTTATATACTAATAAAAGAAAAATCTTTTTGTATTTTTTTTATGAGAAAATAAGCAAAATAACTTCACACGGAAGGATCTTCAAAGCACAAATTATCAAACGCAACGACAATCGTATATAATCCTCCCCGGCAACGGCGCCAAAAATTGATTCGTTGACGGTATACACTTAAAATAACTCAAATGCAAATCTCAACCAAATGCCTTTTTACCAAGACAAAAGGTCAATATATATATATATTAATAATAAATAAATATAATATAATAATAAGGAACAAAATCCACAAAATCAATGAAACCGGAAGTAGTATGTGATATTCCCGGGTCGTTTATCCCCAACGAAGAGTGAATTGGAAAGTCGAGAGTTGGATTGACATTTGATGATTGAATGGAAGAGATTTGGATTGGATTTCTAAATCAACAGAGAATTTAATGCAATCTACTCTAAAAATGACAAAGACACACAAAATTAAGCTAAAAACAATAACGGGAATCTAAAAATGTTGAATAAAAACCCTAAATTTTCAAAAACTAACCTAAAATGATTTTTTCACTTTTAATAGACTCTAATTAACTAAAAAGAAAGATTAAAGAAAACTAGAACGAAAACGGAGTTGATTTGAGCTTTAAAACACAAAAAACGTGAACGGGAACGAATCCCGTTCTTTAAAAAATGAAATTTTACAATTTAAACCCTACGAAAGCAAAACTAATTTTCCTAGAAACTATATGATAAAAGAAAATTTTCTAAAAAAGAATTATATTTTTTTTGACTTTTTTATAATTTTTTATGAATTAAAAACGAATTTAAAAAGAAAAATTAATTAAAAATACTAAACTAAATGGTAAAAATCTAGAAAATGCACAAAAGTCCTAAACTATATGAAGAATGCAGGAAAAATAAGCTTAATGAAACAGCTTATCCAATAAGCCTGTAACAACTCAAAATAAGCTTCGAAAAGCTTATTAAAACAAAAGGTGAAAAAAGAGTAAGTATTTAATTTTTCAAAACACTACCAGATGAGCTATTGTAGCACAACGTAATGACGTGTAATGTTATAAAATGTTTGGTGAGAGGTAGAGGTGCCCAGGGTTCGAGCCTAGGCTCACCTAGGATTCCCCACCAAACGTTTTTTGAAAAAGTCATTTGTTTTTTCACAAATTTTTTTTAGGACTCGAAAATAAGCCAAATTTAACAAAGCACAATTTTTTGAAAAACCACCCAAATAAGCCCTTAAATAAGCTAGTTAAGTTGACATATTAAGCTAAATATACTCTAAGTTAAAAATGCTAACTGTTTGGGCTTTTTAAGGACAAATAAGCTAAGGAAAAAGATAAATAAGCTAAAACAGATAAAAAGCTATATCTAGATAAAGCACATGAAGAAAAAAAATAAGCACAATTGATAAGCTTAAATAAGCAGAAGGCAATAACGGTAAAAACACCTAAAATCTACTCTAAAAGCATATAGTCTCAATAACTTAAGAACAAAACTACATAAGCTAAAGATGGGCTTCTACTAAATAAGCTTAACTAAACCTAACTTAAGAAAAAGCAAAAAGCCAAAGGCTCAAATAAGCAAATAAGCAATTTGGCTAAAACTGTTAAGCAAACAGCCCAAAAGGACTTTTCTAACTTAAAAATAAGCTAGCAAATGGATCCTTATGGCTTAGTGGCTTATACCACTGAAAAGCTTATGCAATAAGCTACAATAATCAACATTTAAAAGAGAGTTTGAAACACAAATAAGCACTTAAAAACTTGATGAAAAAGGGCTGTTTTCCAAAAAATTTCAACACTTGGAAAAATTCACAACTTTGCAATCTTTACAAAACACCACTTTTGAGCTTTAAAAATAAGCCATTAAACAGATCCTTATGAACCTCTAACCTAAAAACAGATTAAACTCTCAAAGAACAAGTATCAACAATCAAAAAGCATTTTGAAATTCACAATAAGCCACAATAAGCAACTGAAAAAGCAATTTGTTCATTTTTCAACACTTATCAATTTTTGACAAAAAGTGATAAAATCAAAAGCATACAACTAGATACTTATACTACTTCATTTAAATACCTAAACATGCATAAATAACACAAAAATAAGCAGCTAAACAATGCCTAAGCTAATAAGTTAAACCAAACTGTTTTAAGACCAATAATTTTCACAACTTTTAGAAAAAGCTTAAAAACAAACATTCCATCTTACAAATTCTTAAAAAGAACTTAATATGACTACAAATAAGCTTGCCAAAGTTGGCTAATTGACCCAGTCCTTTTGAAAACCATTTTGACCCATTTTCAATTTTAAACCAAACACCCCTTTAAAACAGTTTTGGTATTTTTAACTTGATTAAAGATATTTAAGCCAAAACTTTTCAAAGTCCAGATGTTAAACAAGCATAACAAGCAATATTAAGCATATCTAAACAACTAATAAGCAGTTCTACACTAAATAAGCTAAAAATAGAAAAATGAAGACTTACAAAAGCCCTTGCTTAAACAAGGCAAACAAGTGCTCTTAGAGCTATTCTACAAACTCTAGCTTATCAATGATAAGCTAGTAGTGTCCATAAGCCCTTCCCTTTTTGGCTTATCTTCCATTTGAGCTTTTTGAGTGATTTTTAGTGAAATAAGCTTAAATCTTACAAACTATGAAAGAGTTTGTAAGACTTAAGTAAACAGCTTAAGAATGTTATAAAAAGAGATTTTGTGAGCTTATAAAACAGTTTTAAAATACCAAACACTTTAACTTAATAACAAGATAAAACATAAAAACTTCAATATTTCATTAAACTGAAAATTAGTACAAGGCATTTAAGAAAACAATACAATAAGCTAAAAGGACTTAAATTATAAGCTAAAAGAAAAACTAGATAGCACAATGGCTTACAAGGGCCCTATTTATATAGAAAACTAAGTCTTCGGGTCTTGACTTTGTGCTTCTTTGCTGAGTGCTTGAGCACTTGTGTTTTCTTTGTGAGAGAAGTCTTAGTCTTCATCATAGCCCTTAATCTTTCTACCTTTAAATGACAAACCATTCAGCGCTTTATGCATAACAGGGTAATCGGTCATTTCATAAGGCTCAGATTTTTAAGCAGACGAATACAGAGGATCGGTCCACCATGGCTGCAATATTGATAATTTGCCCCATCAAGGCATGGACAATCTCAACTTTTCTCAAATACGCTCAAACACATTCAAATTTCTATCACCATAGCCTTTTGATTACCATATTATACATTAGGCGTGTAACGGATTTCCGCGCCCATAAAAATTGCTTGAAAAAGCAATAACATATTTTAAACCATTATTACAGTCCCATCACCATCGTCACTGAAAAACAATGTGAACATACATTGAATTACGATATAGAATTTTAAAACGGTGGCTCTCGTTTCGATTCGAGAAACCACGTCTTTTGTCCCTAATTTTTGCACAAAATCAAAACCATAAGACCTTGTATATCAGTATATTCTTAAAATTATATTCTAACAGAACAACATAATTATATCATGTCATGACATTCCATGTATGATAATAAGTGTCAACATAGAGGGGTAATAAATAGTCAACTTTTTTGTTCCCAGAAGCATTTATTATTAAATGAATCGTGATACACAAAACTAACACTCGTGTTCAAAAAAATCAACATAAAACAGCAATTAAAGAACTGATACAGAAGAATATTGCATCCCAAACTGACAGAAGAATAATATCAAAATCAAAACCAACTAATATAAGTAGATATTTGCAGCAGGACTATATCTATGTATCTCAAACTACTGATTATTATTATTAACCTATATTATATATTACAAAGAAATGAAAATCCACGTATTCTAAAAAGATATAATCTGATATCAATCAATCAATTTATCTTTTACCAAAAAGAAATATAACAAACCCAATATAAGATAAAGTTTGATTAGTACCTCAACCCAGATGGTCGGACCATTCAAAGCTGCCACATGCGGTCGGAACCTAAGGAGAGAAACAATAATAATTATAAATAACATAAGAGGTAGGGTTTGATCAAGAACAATCAAGAATAGTAAGTTGTGTGATGGATGTATCTAGAACTAATCACCGTAATAAGCAAAAAAAGAAAAAGAAAAAACAATATATACAAAAACGCATAGTGGATCATGGACTTGGGTCATCAGGCTTAGGTAAGCGCAAAATTAAAACGACACCTAGGTATGTCATTTTTGTTTTGATGTTTAGTATAGTATACAATGATTTGTAAATTAATTTGTTATCCCTTTACCACCACACATTTTACGTTTTCACATACTCATTTTTTGTTCATTCTTGTATTTGTGTGTTAGTTTAGGGGTTTTTGTTGTCTTTGATTTTGTTGTTTTGGTTAGTGTTTAAACTTTAACCCTGATGTTTATGTTTTTGTAGCAGGTAATAGTGGTCAAAGAATATTTGAATATCCTGAACAAAATGGATGTTAAAGAATATATGACAATTTAGATATGTCCAGAATGAAAAAAAGACTTTTTAAGCAATTAGGCATATTAGTTGCCATCTTGGTTACTCTTTTGAGCCTTAGAGTCAAATCCCAGCTTATGGATTCTAGATCTAATATAGACACGAAGTCCTGTAGCAAAGTTATTATATTACGATGGATACATGCATAGATATAATTTCTATTTTTTTTCTCTTTTTGGAATTATTTGCATATGCAAATTTCGAATGTGAACTAAAAGCAATCGCATTTGTCGTAACCATATTTAATTAATTTTAAACTCTCTATATGAAAAGATAGGTCACATTAGTATATAGTGTGTTCATATTTATACATATAGAAAGGTGTATTGGGGCGATGTGTATTGTAACTCTATTATTGACGGTGTAAAGATATTATTGGACTTTATATACATGTTAAGTATATCTAAATGTAGTACGTTCATGTAAGTATTAATGTATGATTAAAACGGTATACCCGAGCTGTTGGATTATGATAGTTGGACTAGCACTAATACGACTAGAAATGTGTGAGCCTATTAAGGGCACACACGTTAAGACACGAAGAGTACGTTTATTATGTATTTGATATATATACCTCGTTTATATTTATTAAATATATAATATGTTTCACGGAATATATTTAAACGGTCGTTAGTTTTCGTTGGATGCTTAACCAACTTTATATATCCGTTAAATAAAAAAGAAGGGCTTCAAATGTCAAAATGAAAACTCTTGTCCTCCTCCCAAATGTGACAGATTTTGGAGGATTCTAGAAAGGGATTTGTGTGCAAATTATAGTGATAATGATGAGTGTTTAGGATAAGATGGAAGAGTTGTGATAAGCTTAAGACTTGAAGTTTATCTTCAAGGTTTTAGAGTTTCTCTACAACTAAGGTTGAGGTGCTATATAAACACCCCATACCTCTTCTCATTTACTTGTCCCACATAAATAATTCGTCAGATCCACAAAATAAGAACGACACAAAACCAAAAGATATTAGGGCCTGTTTGTTTTTTGGGCTTGGATTCATAGATCTGGATTTGACTCAATATATTATGTTTGGTAGACGTGGATAGGGTTTGAAAATGGGCCTCATCCCCAAATTGAAGGGTTTTCAGAATTCCACCCCAAGGTGTCTGGTTTTGATGTATTCTCTGACAAAGGCCCTATATCTTTTTTTTTCAATTTTGAAGATTGTGCTGATTTTTGACAACCACATGTTATATTCTTTGTAGTTTATATATCATTTATTATGTTTTTATATTTGCTTATAAAATCTTTTAAAAAAATATAAAATTTTAAATCTAATCCAACCCAACTTAAAACAAACATCTTTCAATACAATCTTTCATTTACTCCAATATATTTTCTTTTTAATCTAAACCAAATCCTAATCCTATTCCAAAACTACCAACAAAACAAACGCACCCTTAATCCCTATGTTCATAATTGCATGCTATCGTTTTATGCATGCAAAAGTGGAGTCAAACTTTGTTGACTGATTTTCCATTCTTATTGGTTCATTCGGCAAAGTCTAAGAACAAAAGTGGAGTCAAAATTTGTTGACTTTGGTTCATTCGGCAAAGTGTAAGAACAAGCAAAGATAGTTTTCCAATTGGGGAAGATTCTTTTGAGAACTCGAGGCATTATATGATTTACTGGTTTCATTATAAGAGTTTGTCTTCAATTATACTCTAATTTTCTGTCTGTTTTAATTGCTTATATGTGATATACCATGTGATGCTCAATATTTACAAATAGACTTTATGAAACTCTTGAAAACGGACTTACTCTTATAGAGAAACTTGGATTGAACATGTCTAATTACACACGTAAGCATACTTCTTGTGACCAGTTATGTGTTATTTACGAAACCGGGGTTTTTGGACAAATTTAATACGGACATTAAACTATGAAATTTGATTTCTTGTGTAATTTTAGTTTTTTATGTGCGCAATATGAGGTTAAATTGATCTTTAATCTTCTCCCGCCCCACTACATGCTTCGGCATATGAGGGAATTATTAGAATTACTTGTGTCTTCGGATGTATGTAGGAGTACAATATAGGGTTTGATCAATTTGTAATTCTTTCCACCATATTGGAAAGTATAAAACTAATGTTAACACAGGGTTTCTTAACATATAATAGCATCATTAGTCAATTGGAAATACGGCTCACCCATTGTGAACAAACTACAAGAGAAGTTTAAGGCGGGTTTTGCTACGGCTTCCCCAAAAGAAGTCAGGTTTTTAATACGCTTCGCGCTGACCTGTTTCTCCGCTTCTTTGTGCGTTCAAAATGGAGCTACCGAGAACATTTGACAAAATGATGTCTATATCATAAAAAGTTAACAAAATGTTTTCTTAACTTTGTGCTACAAGTTGTTTTGCATGCTTCTTGTACACAATTTTGTCACATTTATGTGTATACCCTTATATGAAGTTTTAAGTCTATGCCAGCCAAATGAAGAACACGTGCATTTGGATTGACTTCTCTGGTCAGACCTCAGGGCCTTTCCAACCCATGGCGAATTTTTTCCATTGGTCAGACCTTTGTCAATTTTCGCACGTTCTCTTTTGGTCGACTTAAATCGAGTTACCTGGTCAGACCTCGGACCCGAGGCATAAGATGAGACAAAAACATGTACATGACCTTACTATATGAGTTACTAAAGTCATGTGTCTCATAAATCTAAGAGTTGCATTAACAATGCAATTAACGCTCGTCGCTTACCTCTTGCCCTACTTGTTTACACACTGGTCAGACCTCTGGTAATAAGTGGGAGGACAAGTTGGATCTTAGTCTTATTAGTAATTAATTGGGTAGTTAATTCTTTTAAGAATTTAATTATCTAAAATACTAAAATTGAACTTTCTATGTTCTATTGTGTTATTGCAACATAATTCATAAACGGATGTTTGTTTTCTCATAGAATACAAACATAGTCTCTTTTTTGGTTAAAAGAGTGAGATTCACTCTTATCTCTTCTCATTGATTGGCAAGAATAAGATAGGGTTATAATTGAAGTTTATCCTCAATTATATTTAAACTCACTTTCAATTTTTCATTGCCCTTTTCTAGGTCTGAAATTTTAGAATGATAAAATATTTGTGTAACTAGAGAACATTGTGTCTATAGCTACCAAATAATGACATCTTGCGCTTGTCACGATGTATGAGTTTAAACCGCAATGAGTAAAGAAAATTGCTAGCAGGTCTTCTAGGTAAATTTTCTTGGACTCGATTCATTCCTTATAGTGCTAAACACCCTTGTGGTTAGACAGACAGATTAAGGAGGAAATGCATGCTAAATATTCAAGTTAATGAATACATGATGGCTAGTCCCTCATCTACATAAGTAGAACTTCATATACTCTGTACAATACCTAAGTACATTGCTACTTGTAGGCATTCTAAGAGAGTAGGAAAGTAAATAAATCGCTATTTGCTTTCTACTGGTGATGTAACACTTACAATGTTGACAAATCCAGTGGGAGCCTTGCGTTTTATTACTGAAAAGACAGTCATGTAATGTTGTCAAATTCAGTGGGAGCTACAAGATTCATTTCTTTGTAAGTTGCCCATATTATTTCTAGCTTGCTTTGAAATAATCCATTACTTTCCGAATATGAACGACCGTAGTTTAAGGAAAATTGCATTTTATTTTATAGATAACTCGTTGCCTTTCCGATGTTGCTTTTCGAAACGTTATCTATAGAATAATAATCCATAATTCCTTATTCAACATTATGGTTTGAAATCTACTTGTAATATCTATGACACTATCATATTGTTTAAACAATCGAACGCTTGTCGTATGGTTTGTCTACTTTAGGTAATGTTGTCCCGTACACAAGTGGGAGAAATCCTAAGTGTGTGCTAGGAACAACATATAACAATATGATTAATTGGTTTCTCTTGACCGCAAGGTAAGAAAGCTAATAAACCTACTAGGACTTAAACACACAAGATGTTTGTTGCCATATTACATTTAAAAGTCAAGATATAATATAAAGATATTTCAACTTATGGACTATATGATTTAATGAATATAATTGTGGTTCGATTATATAATCATAATTATAAAGTATAAAATTAACTTGAAATTACTACTGAACTCAAGAGTTTGCGTTCATGATTACTTTAGTTAGTATAATTATGTTTACTTGTTAAGACGTAACTATAAAGTCTTTGAATTAATCAATGACTTATAACATAAAGTATGTAGTAACATTGTTAAGTCTTCTTGTTAACACATAAACATAAGGTCCTTGAATGATTCAACGACATATAATGTATTTGACATGTTTTGATTTCTTGTAAAAACATGATCAAAGAATTCTTGAACTGTTCAGTCTTCTTGTGAACACATGAACATGGAGTTAATGTACTTATTCAAGAAATATACATTATAGCATGCACTTGGTTGTTAAATACTATGTATTCAATTTGGCTTGACCCAATTGGTGAGTATTTGATCCAAAGAGAATTAAGTTATCTAAGAAATTCTGATGGAGTCTCACAATTCTAATATTCATAGAATACCACACTACCATGGTGTGTCTAAGCTTTGAAACAAACTATATTCATATAGTTTGATTTCTTATAACTTTAATTGCTCTACCTCTAAAATTGATCAAGGTTAGAATTTTGAGTGTGTCATAAATACACTTAATATAGTTCCAACCTAGAAGGTATTCAAGACATTATCTATTTATGGATTTAGATGAATCCCATTATGTCTTGATTTATGTTCTGAAATTTGTTAATATCTTTTGAAGCATATTATTAACAAGCTAGAGATGAGAATTGTAAAATGTATTTTGTTGTCCCAATTAAGAACAATTTATTGTTGCTTAAATACTTAGTATTTAGAGAAGTATCTCTTCTTACAAAAGTAAGTGGGAGCATCTATAGATCTTGAAGATATTCAAGAACAAAATACATAACCTTCTGAATTCACTTGCTGATGTCATTCTAAGGTTTAGCATGAAAAGGTCGAACCAAAGTATTATGTAACTATCATTCATAAATTCGTAAGGATGCCTCATCAATAGAGTGATATTTTTATATCAATGCTGAGGAATATAAGTTAGTGGGTCATAATAAACCTGTTAACTAATAAGATGAATTATCACATCTTGGATCTGATAAAATATCTTAGAATTATGAATGACAAGATGCAGTCCTTAAAAGACAATCAATGTTTTGAGATTGATTGATCTTTCACCAAACAGTAAAATGTGAGATGAGAATGAGTTTTCTTTGAAGAAAGGCTCATAAGGACAAAATTGTATACATATTAATGCCTGACTGCTGATAGGAATTTTAATCTTACTCAAGCAATTGACTATGATTAAGTCTTTCTTTTATACACGCATTAATTATATAAAGATAACTAATTGTCATACAGGTTTTCTTGAATCTAACATATGGCGAATTAAGAATCATAACTCTTTCCTTAATGATTATCTTGCGAGGACGATGTGTAATCAAAAGGGTTATGAGTCAATATTTGTAATATGACAATTAATTTTTATCTCTTTTCTTTATGATTACCTTTTGCGAGGACGATGTGTAATCAAAAGGTTATGAGTTTAAAATAATCTTTATAAAGTATACAAGATAAAATAATCCAAGTGTGGATTGAATCATGCATCTAGGAGCTGAGATCTTAAGTTTAATTACAATATGATTTCTGATTAAATTAAGATAACTCCTGAGTACATGAGTACATCTGATATCAATTGGGAGCACTATGTTTTTACCTTAAAATTCATTTGTTGTGTAACAAATTGAAGGTATCATTCCATCTAAGATAGATGTTAATCTTTGAGGTTGTAATAAAACTTCACTTGGGAATTTAGGAAATAAAACAAACGACTTTGGAATAAATGTTTAATGAAATAAACATATGCGAAAATTAAGTCCAACACAATGCAATACATCATTGAAGCAAGTCTTAAATGATATATTTCGCTTGAGATAATTTAATACATGGATGGAAACCTTGTGTTTTTAACGTAGGATTCATCATGTATATATCTTATATCTTATATTGTGTATGAGACTGGTTGTTACTTTTGCACTAGAGCAAGATGAGCTAACAACAACAATATCTATTTGAGAGTGATTTAGATGACTGTTAAAACAAATGTTTACGAATTATAAATGGCATAATGTTGTTTGTATACACATGATGCTAGAGAATAATCAATTATAGTTGAAGTAGGATTTCATCATTTATGATAAATCTACTAACTAGATATGCTCATCTAAGAGCATAGTTGCAATACACATTAAAGAATGAGAATACTTAACATTTTAAGAAACTGTAAAGATGACTGTCTGAGATAAATATGTTGTTGACTTCAAAATACCTCATAAACGGTACTGTCACGTTTCCATACTATGATTCTTGCAATAGTATGCAAATATACATTGACATATCATATAATAACAAATTTGTGAATTTGAAACAAGTATTCGGAAAGTTTACTCAGATAACTGATTAGATGTCTTGGAGGAAAAAGAAAAGTTGAGAATGTTGGATACATTGGACTTCAACTTGCTAATTAGTTTCATGCATATCTGTTTTTAGTATTTGGATAATTGGGATGTAAGACAATTTTTACTTTCTGATGAATGAAGATACGAGGTATTTGTCATTCATACATATAATAATTGTTATCCTATATTTGCATGTTTAATCCATGAATGATTTATCATTCTAAATATGTCCATTGTCGGTTAACAATATGGGAGTATTGTTACATAAGACAAATGTGAGTGTTGGTTATATTCTTTGAATATATGGATGGTTCCCGCCAAACTCATATGTTATTCACAAGGGATGCATATTGGACACCCCAACCTTCAAATATTTACTTTTGGATCTTTAGTCATGAGTAAAATATCAAAAAATGGTTAGTTAAGTCATCCTTAGACTTGAGAATACAAACAAGTTATGGTATGTGTGGATATCACTTTTTAATTATAAGTCAAACGCTAACCTAAAAATGGTAGTTATAAAGGCTATTATTGGAAGTGATGTGAAGCAACATTCACAACACTTGTATTCAACAAAGAATTTGTTCCTCCACTTCATGTATAGTATGATACCATTGGCGCCTCTCCAGAATTAATCAGATAATTGTGTGGCCGCACCCAAAGGGTAATGCAAGATGATTCTTGATTACATTTGGTATATCTGTATTAAGTTCTATAACGAGAATCTAAATGTTTAAACTATATGGAATGAGTTATGATCCATATCCATAGTTTAACGGTATTTGAACAAAGGGATGATTATAGCAAGAGATGCAAAACCATGCTACTGAGAATGTTTTTGAAACTTGATCTCAGACATTTCTAGTTTTAACAACGAATGTGAGTGTTGCTAGACGTTTCTTTTACACTAATCGAACATATATTCTAATTGGTATACGATCGGTTCAAGTCAAGCAACAAAAACACTCGTATGTTGGTTTGTTTGTTTGTTTATTCGTGAAGTAACGACTAGCATCGTGATGTACTTGTTTGACATGTTGTGTGAGCAACCATAGAGGTGGAAATTTATCCACTTTGTTTCATTAACATTTGATTCTTCAAGAGGTTAGATTTCTATTACCCTTTTGTTTATTAATAGTGTGTTAATCATATGCCCCTTACTTGATCCATATCCACTACGTACTCGTGATAGTTAAATGGTTAACAGTTTATTAAATCCCAACACGAGCAACACTCTGTACTAGTTTAGAATGGTAAAGGAATATGACCACCCAAAACATACATAAACATAAAGTTGTATATATATATTTACATATACATATATATATATATATATATATATATATATATATATATATATATATATATATATATATATATATATATATATATATATATATATATGTGTGTGTGTGTGTGTGTGTGTGTGTGTCTACATATATACATATACATATACATATATACATATACATATATACATATACATATACATATATACATATATACATATACATATATATATATATGTATATGTATATATGTATATGTATATGTATATATGTATATGTATATGTATATATGTATATATATATATATATGTAT
>BQNB010065416.1:2141-34950 GCA_026074375.1 Tanacetum coccineum | reverse complement strand
CAAACCTGTGCCAGTCTCTCAGGCTGAACCCCCCCTTTTATCATTAGAACTAGGTTTAGCATAGGTTTAGCATTAATTAGAAATAACTTAGAATTAACTAGATTAATTAATTAGAATAAATTACTGATAGAATATAAGGTTAACTTTCTCGCTCTTAGTGTTCGACACCCTACTTACCAAAGAAGCTACATCTTGACTAGGTACACTGACCGTTAAAGTGTTGTTTTAGGATAAGTCGGCTAAATATAAATTTAAAACTTGATAATCAATAAGTACAACCTACACGACAACACATCAAGTTTTTGGCGCCGTTGTCGGGGAGTGAAAATTGTTTAATCTTTATTTGTTAGTATTTTTAACCCTTAGCTTAGAATAATTTAATTAGCATAAGTTAATTTTGATTGTGTGTTTCATTGAGTGTTTAATTGTGTGTTAAAATTTTTGCATTATTTAATTGTTTTCAAAGTACTCTGTTCTTGTCGAACACCTGATACGGCGTATCCACCAGTTGGATATGACGTATCAAACTTTCTACCGAGATACAACGTATTGATCTCTGCAGTTTAAACAACGTATCTTGTTCTTCCAAACAATACGACGTATTCTGCAAATTCAATACGACGTACTGACCTTCAAAAGATCCCTACAGCGTATTCAAATCAATGAATACGGCTTATCGGTCACCTGATATAGTAGCAGTCGTAATTTTTCATATTCGATTTCCTGTTTGCTGTGTTCTCTTCCATAAGGGAAAATCCTACTGATCATTTGTGCTTATTCTCAGGAAACCGTTTGACGAAAGCTAAGAAAGGAATCACAATGGCGGAACCAAATCTAAATGAATACATTTCTGTTACCCGATAGAACTACCTCTCAGACAATAACGAGGGAAGAATGGTCGAGAAGAGTTTCCTTGAAATACAAGGGACATTTTTGATAAAAATATGAGATAACGCTTTCAATGGGACATTGGAGAAAACGCGTTTGAACACATTGAAAATTTTCTCAAAGTAGTTGGGCCACTCAAAATAAAAGTCGTAAGTCATGATCGATTTAGGCTTAGCGTCTTCCCTATCTCGCTCGCAGAGGCCGAAAGTGAATGGTTTAAAAAGGATTGCATTGGCTCAGTTACTACTTTGGAAGATTTGATTGAAAAATTCATACAAAAGTTCTACCAACTTTCTGATAATAATGAAGAGATGGAAGCTAATGAAGATGATAACCCTGATGATATTGCTAAAATATTTTAGATCGAAGGCAACTTATTTGACTTCGAGACACCCTTGTGCAAAGCATTTAATGAATTCAACTATCTCCTTAAGATTGACACATACCTATTTACTTTCGATATCTAAGAAATCAGGACTTATAAGGAGCATGAATACGAGTTAAATCATAATATGACGGGGGATCTTGGGGAACCATGGTCGGATAACGGGGTGCCTTATCAATTTTGTGATCATATATGTGAACCATATCATTTCAAAAATAAGAAGGTTAAATGGCCCACATGTAGCGCAGATATTGACAGATTCTGCAATGGTGGAGAACTACCCGGGATGGTTCGAGTCGAATGCATGACTTATTTCTAGGATCACAAATGTTATGATGAATTGATTGATGGAGTGCTAAAAGAAGAAGCCTTGATACATAAGGCCAGATTTGAAGAATGATGGGGGGATGCAACTCCCAGAGTGATGAAATTATGCGCATGGTTGAAGAATAGTTTTGAGAACTTCCACGAACTAGATCATGATGTATTAGTAAAACTGGAGGAATGTTAGTGGAAGGTAAATACTCATGAATGAGCCTAATTCACTTATTGGGAAAATCACAGCCGAGGGCCATATGCGAACGCCAAACTGAAAAACACTTATGACCCTTATCTTGATATTAACCGTATATTTGGTAGGAATTATAGAGCAAACAATGCTGGTGATACTTAAGATAGTCAGGAACATAAGAAGGAACATAAAGGAAACGAGCATACATAGTCTTCTAAACCCGATCATGATTTATTAGTCTGCCATGTTAGAAGATTCGAGACGATAAAATACTCATTCAATGTTGATGATGAGTATATTGCCATAAAAGAACACGAGTTCTTCGACCATTCAAGAACCAACATTGATGCATGACAAGCTTATCGAGAACTTTTTCGTATTATGGATGAAGGATGGCTCGTGACAAGAATGGATGATGAATGAAGCTGAGATGGAAAAAGTCTAACTTAAAGACTAGTTGAAAGAAAAGTGCTTATCGGGAGACAACCCGGTTCTTTTTAATTGTTTTTCGTTTGTAAATTTTTATTGTTTGTTGAGTCTGTCTTCCTAGACAGTCCATACGGCGTATCGAATCCCTATGGATACAACGTATGGACCCGTCTAGACGTTATCAGTCATTTAAATTTTGTATTTAAATTCCTGCAACATAAACATTTGTTTTTACAGGATACAATACGACGTATCCTTAGGTTTGGGATACGACGTATTGAATCCCTGTACAGTATGTGTGTTTATTTTTTCACATTGTAACCATTGTAAAAACCGATATAGAATTGCACGTTTCGTCTTCTAAACTTTTATGCAGGACCTTGCTATAAAGAAATCGACTAATTGGTGACGATATACTCTGGAAAAAGACATGTGTTGAACTCATACGGGCATTCTGACGCCTCTTCAACATACTTTTGCTCAAGAACTCAAATTGGAGAATCATCTTAAGCAAAATATCAGGAGATTTCCTCGTTCTAATTCTATTTCCTATTTTCTTTAATTGTTTTATCTATACAACGAGGACGTTGTATAATTTAAGTGGGGGGATAGAGAATTAGAATGCCCACTTGTCCTTCTTTTTACAAATAAAATGCTATATGCTTAAAACTATGCCAAATTTTAATTTTTTTAGCATACTTTTGTAAAAATTGCTAGTTACATGACCTCGCACACAAATAACCCTTAATATCAAATTGTGAGAATTAAGCCTATTCCGTTTCCTAACGTTTACCAAAAATTCCACAAAATTATGAGTGTGCCGATGATGTAGTGGACTTTAGAACATGGCTTGGTATATCACTTGAGACCACAATAATGAGTACTATGGACTTAGATGGAGTAACCTGTTTAACTGGTAAATTTTTTGGAATACACCAAAAAGCCTATATGTTGTAATATTAACTAACCACACTGGTTAGTTAACCCCCGTATAACCCTTTTCTTACTCTCACTATAAGAGTAAGATACCCCTAGAGAAACCTGTTAAACCATTCCTGTTTATCACCAAATGTCTATTTCGTTACACCTTTATACCTTAGCCTAACCTGTAGATTAAGCCTATTAATAAAAGTTACTAGTTGCTTTTGTGTAAAGTTTTGTATATCCTGTGTCAAAGTGATATTTTCTATCTCTGATTAGGTCGAGAAATTGCACAATGCAATAGGAATGTAAAAGTATGTAGCTCGTGTATTTTGCTATTTTCGCAATTATGTTTCATGTTCGAAGATGAAGTGTTTAAAGAAAAATTATCTTGATGAATTATGATGGTGAATACGGTAAAATTACACTGAGATTCATATTGTATTGTTATGTTATGAAAAAAAAGGAAAAATAGAAAATTGCAGCAAAAAAAGAAGGAAGGAATGAAGATAGTCGGTTCATTAAGCTTAAATCGATAAATTACTTGGAGGATCGATTATACGTTGATATGTGGTAAAATCAACGATGTATATTTTTGTATAATACTGGTCGATATCACCACTTGTCTTGTAAAAGTATGTATAAGTATGGATGACTAGGAAGTTGACCATTATGGAAACGCCAACTTAGGTTATCTTTGTCATTCTATGATCGAGATGTTTGTGTATAGTTCTGAGTCTTTATTATGGATTACTAGCAACTATGTACCTTATTTTTTCATGCTTAATCTATTTGTTTTGTGAGTTTTATTTAACAACAATTTATTTCCCTTTCCTAACAATTAACCTTAGGTTATACTCGAACGAGGATAAGATCAAATCATGCAAGACTATTCCGTCGTTACGGTCGTGTATGTGTGATTCGGCCACCTTGTTGGTTTATTACTTTTGGTGAAAGTTAGAAGATCCATACTCTATATCACTCTACTATTCCTACTCTTTAGCTTATTCGAGTTAAGGTTTGAATGCAGTCATAGGTGTCTATCCCATCGTTATAGGTGTGTATGTATGGTCTTTGTCACCTTTTCTGGAATATTGGTATCGGTAGAGTCTAGATAGAGTGATCCAACCCATTAAGCCTACTAACCCAATTTACCTTTTTGAACTTGTTACTCCTTAGCTCTAGTGGTGGAGATGTGTATCCTTGCCAAGCATAGATAGAAAACTAATCACGACTGAGCAATTGATCGTACCTATTAAATGTTACCACCTAGATTAGTTGAGTGATCTGAGTGTTTTCATTTCCAATATTTTGTGAGGTGCTTGGTTTTGTACAGGTGATTAAATGAAAGAATGCTTAAAGGAAAAATCCTTAACTTCGGTTAGGATACATTTTTAATAAATTTCTAAAGTCTACTTGAGAACAAGTATGATTTAAGTGGGGGGATATTTGATGACATCAAATAACGTTGCTTTTATAGCATCATTTATCCCAAGTAAATTACCCACTTTTATATAATTATTGCAAGAATTGTTACTTAATTGCTTAAAGTTGTTAATTGCAGTAATTATGGAGTACATTGTGAAGACAAGCTAAAAGGCGTACATTTTGGAGCTTAAACAAAGATATTTGAAGATTACTTGTTTTTGAATACATACGCCGCATCCAGCAAAGAAGATACGGCGTATCAGCGCCTGGACTTCACAAGAAAACGCATACGTTCAATACCCAATACGGCGTATCCTGCTGAATACATACGCCATATCCAGCTGGTCAAACAATCAAAGATCCTGTAGTAAATGTGATTAAAGACATACTGATTAATTGTAAATGTAGCACGCACTCCAAGAAATTCACCCCAATACGCCGTATTCACCTCACTCAATACTGCGTATCAGCCTATTTTCAGAGACTATAAATAGAAGACTCAAAATCCAGTTTTTAGTGTGCTAAATCATATTCTATATACCATAAACATAAAAGTCAATTTTCTGAAGAGACGAAGAGTAGCCAAGGTCAAGCATCGATACTAATTCCATAAAAGACACCGTGTAATTCATATACTCTTGTAATCATTTAATTTTTAGTATTGTTCGTTAACTCAGTTAGTTTACCTTGGTTGTTTGAATATACTTGTATTATTACAATGGTTATGGGCTAATACCCTCGGGTATTATCCATCTTAATGAATATTCAATGTTTGGTTTGTTTAATCTCGATTGCTTAATTTATCGTTGATTATTTAATTATGTTTATCATTTCATACTTGTCTATGTGCTTGAATATGCGACCCATCATTCAACTAGGTCTAGTGAGACTGACCAAGTGATCTAGATACTGGGATGGCTCTCCATATCGCGTTTTATATATCTAGACTAATAGGGTCACAAATAATGTCCTATCTCTGCCTTAAGATTAGTGAGCTTAGTTGGATTGGCAGGTGACCCTTTGAACCAACGAGTACATTCTTAATCAATTGGTAAAGACTTGGACAGTAGACTACTAGTATATAAAATGCCGTTAAGCAGTAAGTGGGCAAAGTCCCGATGGGCTAGGGTTTAACAAGATCATCATTGCTTTAATCCCTAAGATAGATTATAATTAAACTAAAAGGATGCTTTATGCGGATGCATTAATTGTGACAGGATTTAATGTGTCTAGGTCTTAGGATGAAGTACCGCCTAAGTCTTAAGAATGATATGCCGCCTTGGGATAAGCACTTATTGCACTAAACAAACAAACCAATGTTTAATCGGATTTAATATGGCTAATACAGTTTTCTATCATTTGGCTTGACCGCTCTTTTATCTTCTGATTATCTTCTTGCATGATTATTGTGTATTGAATTGATTTTAGTCGCCACCAAACCTGTGCTAGTCTCTCAGGCTGAAACCCCCCCCCCCCCTTTTTATCATTAGAACCGGGTTTAGCATAGGTTTAACATTAATTAGAAATAACATAGAATTAACTAGATTAATTAATTAGAATAAATTACTGATAGAATATAGGGTTAACTTTCTCGCTCTTAGTGTTCAACACCCTACTTACCAATGAAGCTACATCTTGACCGGGTACATTGCCCGTTAAAGTCTTGTTTTAGGATAAGTCGACTAAATATAAATTTAAAACTTGATAATCAATAGATACAACCTATACGACAACACATCAGTAACCCTAAAGGATCTAGTGGGTGTGGCAATTGGTGTATCTTTATCCTCCATAACACTCTTCCATTTCTTTAAACAAGTGCAGCTTCAACACTTTCCTCCTCCACAGTAGCAAAATAATCATCAACTTTCATTGCCTCCGGTCTTTCCTTATGACTCTTTGGATCTTTTCTAGTGTCGAGATCTTTTTAACTAAGGAGTACAGTATCAGTAAACTCATCATCGATAGCATTATCTCCTTCAACAATTTTATTAACATCCTCATCTAGAAGGTGTTGCTCAACAAGTTTGACATTTACTTGAGCGTATGCCTCTTGAGTACTCTTGGCCAACGTATAGCTAAGTAGTTGAGCCATAGTCATATTATCTAAATCAATTTGCTCAACTGTTAAAATAGGTGCTTTTGGATCAGATTGTCTCCTTCTAATTTTGATCTTCAAGGGATTCTTAGGAACACTTAACTCCCTTGTTCCTGACTCCTTCTTCTTCTTCAAAGTATTTTGCAGGTTTGGCGACCTAGGGGCGCTATTTGTCCTATGCGTTCCTTAGGAAGACACAGCCGGTTATGGCTGAGTCTTTGGAACATCTAAATTGAAATCAATAGTATATACCTTATAAGCTTTAGTCTGCATTATCGCTGCCGTCAGCAAGTAATTAGGAATCCCCAAACCTCAACCTTTAGAATTCTCGGATGCAAAGATAGACTGTACAACATCATCATGTGCAACTAAGTGATTTGGTTCATTCAATCTCTTTGGTATGTCAGGATGTGTTGTGAGAATATGATCAATGATAAGCTTAGTGAAACACGGTTAAGGAACTACTGGATTCTTTATCGAAGGATTCATTAGTTGAAACTGAATACCTTCCCAGATCAATGCAACATAGTCTACATAAACGTTGTTGATGATGCAATAGAACATTTTCATGATAGCCAATGGTGGTTGATCAATGCTCATGATACTTGATGTTAAACAACGCATTAGGACCTTGCCAAGTGTTTGTAATGGTTGTGGGAGATCCTTTGTGTAAAATTGTCCTGCCAGATGAATTGCTACTACATGACCAAGTATGATGAGGAACTTGATCATTGTTCCAAGATCTGGAGCTTCCACAAACCCAACATGATTATTAGCAGTTGCTTGTGGCAATTTAAGCATAATACAAAGATCATTCAGTGAGAAAGTAACTTCTTCTTCATCAATTGTGAACTTGAACTCTTCCTTTGAATCAGCCAATTATAGAGTGCTCCACAAGTGTTGCATGTAAATCAATGGAACGGAAGCAGATGTAGTTAAAGAATAACACAGTGAATGACGTTGTAGAATCTCTCCAATGATCTTACTAGCAGCCGGACATGGAAGATTGATGAGATCTACTTTCTTGTTTGCTTTGGCAATTTCATATTGGCGATTCACATGCACAAGTTGATAAGAAGTGAGCAATTGCTTGGATGATTGAGGCATGATTTATGTGTAGTGACAAGAATGTGTTAGATAAAATAACAAATTATTTATAACATTTTTGTCACTTTTCGCTTTGTCTGTTTTATATGTTCTGACAACTCTTTTTAAACATATTTTTGATTTGTTTCTTTCTCATATACTATTTTCTTGCTTTTTTGAGCACATGCCATACGCTTTATTCTTTTTATTTCTTTTTGTATGTTTTGGCAATTCTTTTTCGAACATACTTTGATTTGCTTTTTCACGTATGGATTTTATCTCAATTTCTGTTTGAGTTTCCTCACCACAAAGCTCTGTGTAATGATACTCTTTCAAGAATAATGAAGATATACTCTTGTTTTGAATAATACTTTGTTTTGAAAAAAATTCAAGAGTTACTCTTCATATCCACAAAGATTTTGCGAAAAAGTATCACTTTGACAACACAATTGAAACTTTTTGACAGAAAATGAGATTTTTCCAAAATCGCTAGTAAAATTTTCAAAACAAATCATTTGTAATGAAGAATATAGTTATAGAACGAAATATTCTTATATTTCAAATGGATGGTCAATAGGCCACTGGCGCGGTTTTTTGATTTCTCTAGACCGGATGTAGCTTTGATCGTTGACGCATTTGTCGATATAGAAATACTTGTCTTAAACTATATAAATCATTATTTTTAAAACCAATTGTTTTTGTTTTTAAACTTATGAAAACTTTTGTGATTTTAAATATGAACCATGAGATATCGAAACGATCACAAATGTATGAGCATTTTCCTTGAATTTTGCACAATTTACACCTCATTCAATCATGAACAATCAAATAATCATACTTTAATGAAAAATATAGCTAAAGGCAACATATACTTATATTGATAACGGATGGTCACTAAGCCACTAACAAAACGGTCAAAACCGGATGCAACTTAGATCGTTGGCGCATGTATCAATATAGAAATATGAAATGTTAGCTACATTTGTCATTCCACAACGAATCATTTAAGCAATTAAGTCCATTTACACTTAAGTCCATTAGCATTTAAGCCAGTTATCATTGAAGCCCATTTATCAATTAAGACCTTTAACCAATAAGCCCATTCATTGTTAAGCCCACTTTTACAATTAAGCCTAAAACATGCAAACCGAATTTTGAGTTAATTCCCAATCCATAACCCACTTAAATCTCGATCACATTTCAGTTGAATTTGGCTTATTATAAAAACGTGGACCGAATTTTTACTTGTTAATCGAATTTGACTTGTCAACTTATAAACTTGATGTGTCGTTGTGCGTAGATATTAATTATTATCAAGTTTTACTATTTATATTTTACCGACTTTACCTAAAACAATACTAACGGACAATGTGCCCGATTAGTTGTAGTTTCATTGATTAGTAGGTTGTCGATCACTAAGAGCGAGTGTTAATACTTAAATCTACTAGTATTTTAGTTATCTAAGTTAGTCCTAATTTATTCTATGTTATACCTAAGTTAAACCTAAATTAATGGCAAAAGGAGGGGGGGTTCTAAGAGACTAGCACGAGTTTTAGTTTATTCTAGAATGAGATTGGGCAATTAATACACACAAGTTGACAATTAGAAGATAGAGAGGCGGTCAAGCCTATTGTAAGGAAAATGTACTAACCATGTTTAATCTAATAAAATGCAGGTTGTAGTTTATAAGTGCAACGATTATCTTGTCTCGTTGTCGATATCGTTCCTAGATTTATGTGATACTTCTTCCTAAAACCTAGACATGCTAATTCTGTCACAATTAAACACATCTGTATAAAGCAATCATGGTTGATAATAATCTATCTTAAGAGACAATAATGGTGATCTTACTGACTCCTAGCTCATCGAGACTTTACTAACTTACTACTTAGCGGCTCTTTATATACTAGTAACCCACTTGTCCAGATCTTTACTCAGAGAATCAGAACGTTATTTGTTGATCCTATATCACCTGCTAGTCCAACTTATTCAATAAACCAAGAGCAAAGACAACACGTTATTTGTGATCCTATTGTTCTAGATATATAAGTTGCAGATATGGAGAGCTATCCTGGCATCTAGTCCACTTGGTCCATTTTCTAGATCCAGCCGAATGATAGGTCACATACTTAAGCACATAAACGAGTATAAATTAATAAACATAAAGCAACACACAACTTACAAGAAGCAATCAGAATAAACATAAACCAAACATTAAATTATCATAAACATGGCTAATACCTAAAGGTATTAGCCGATAACCATTGTAACGAATACAAATGTCATAGACGAACGATTAAGGTAACCTAACCAAGTTAATGAATGATACCAACAACCGAATGCGTATTTAGAGTATAGGAATTTACAAGGGTTTTCTATGGGTTGAAGGGCGTTGCGAGACTTGATAGCTCCTTTTTTCTTTTAAAAGTCGAACCTGGTGGTTAATGCCTTCTTCTCAGTCTTTGGTATGGTTTTTGCACACTAAAATTCGGCTTTAAGGTTTAGTATTTATAAGGCCTGGAATTCGGTCGATACGCCGTATTAGAAGTTTTCAATACGGCGTATTGGGGTTTTCTTAGAGTGGGGACCACGATTAAATATTCCAGAATATTCCAACACTTAATCTTCGATACGGCATATAAGATCTTCTGCATACGGTGTATTGGTCTTCAAATCTTCGTGGTTTCTTGTGAAGTTAAGGCATAGATATGTCGTATCTTCTTGTTGGATACGGCGTATTGAATGTCAGAACAATAGTCTTCATGATTTCTTCGTTTAAGCTCCAAAATACGACCCTTTTAGTTAAACTTTACCAATTGCTCCATATTTACTGCAAATAACAAATATAAATAATTAAGTACCAATTCATGCATAAATAAGGTAAAATGAGTAATATAGCTGGGATAAATGATGTTATAATAGTGATGTTATTTGATGACATCAAAACTCAATCGAATTTGGTTTAATCATAGTCAATACAACTTTAGACTCTTAGTTGAAATTGAATTATGCATTTAAATTCAATTGAATTCGACACTTTAAACAATTTTTCAGTTCATATCAAAATTTAGACACACTAATTCAGTTGAATTTTGTCATATAAACATTTTGAAACCATCAAACAATCAATTTCAACTCTTAATAAGCCACAAATAAGCATCTTAAACCATTCAAGCAACCAATCGAATTTCATCCCTCAATCGATTTTGACAAACACTAATCGAATTTGATCAAATCACGTTCAAATCATAGGCTTTCAACAATTAAACACTCATACACATAATTAAATGCTATAGGAAAGACCCTAACACCATTGTTTTGAAAATCGGTTCCTCATAATCGACTTGGTCAAGTCACCGTTTACCGGTTTAAACCGATTGCAACCTCCGGGCCTAACCCGGTACTATCCCACAACGAAAAAAATAAAAGAAAATAATTTGCAATGATCCATAAAGTACGGTATTATATTATATATATATATATAGTTATAATGTATATATATAGTATAATAATAAATAATATATATATATATATATATATATATATATATTAATCTTGAATATTTCCTATATTGAGCCTAAAAACCATTTTAACTAACAAATAAAACATCTAAAAATAAAATTATGTCGCAAATATATACAATTAACTTGCTTTAATTATAAAAAACAAAACCTGGATGGGTCTCGAGAACCGGGTTGACTCAGGTCACTTCAAACCCAGCGGGTCTAACCAGGTTTTGAAAATATGAAACCCAGTTTAATTTGACCTATTTTTTTGACAAGAACCTTTTGAACCGGCCAGGTCGAACCGGGTTTCAAAACATAGCTTAACACACTCAATTTGAAAAAACCCCAAATTTCTATAAACCCTAGATTTGAATCGAATTTCAAATTCGATGATATGCGATAATTTGAACAATTAAAACGAGATATAAACGTTGATAGAGTGCTTATGTTTGAACGAATTAATCACTTGAAATCGTGTAAGAACTTGTTTGGAATCGATTTGGTCTCAATTGAAATTGGTTAAAAGTGAGTCAAATTTTCTTAAAGATAAAACACCCTCAATTGAAATAGTTATAAAAAAATAATAACATTTTGAGGGTATTTATAAGAACCAAAATTCGGTTTGACCATTTGACTCTAATTGAAATTTCAATGATTGACAATTTCAGTCCCTTTACTTGCTATAGAATTCGGTTTAAGCCCAAACTTTCCATAAACTCCCCCTTGGAGTGATATCCCTTTCATGAATAGTCCAAAGAGTGAAATTTTGTTCTTTCTGTTTTGTCATGAAAAAAAATATTATAACTCCCCATCGAATAAACACTCATTAAGAATTTAATCTTTTTGTAACAAAAATTTATCCGAGAGATCATTATTTTTGCTTTTCTTTTCAAAATTATGATTTTCCAAAGATGACGATGTGATTTTTTTTCTTTTTGTGAACGGAAGTCTTACAAACACATGTTTTATCAGTGACCAAACATTTTATCATATGAATAACTCCCTCAGAGATCATGATCCCGTTAAAGCATTCAAAGAATCATTTGTGAAAATACGAATCATGAATATGAAAAATTCAGAGGAGACATGTGATTGTTTAAATACCTAATATTTTTGTATTTTTATCTTTTATCAATTTTTATTTGATTTTAGATTTTTGAAAATCCAAAGAAAATCTTTTTTACTTTTACATTTTTTAAAAATTTTGTATTTTGTTTTTGAAAATTTATTTACATGGTTTGATGTATGATCTTTTGAAGTCAAGAAGATAACTTTGCCAGACATCCCAGCTCAGTTAGAGTCATACATTGCATACAAATACGATGAACTAAATACTCAAACCTTTCTTTAGGAAGGGCTTTCGTAAATAGATCAGCTAATTGATATTCTGTCCCAACAAAGTATAGTTCAGTAGTACCTTGCTCAACATGCTCTTTGATAAAATGATAACGGATGTTGATGTTTTTGTACGCAAATGTTGTACCGGATTGCATGAAATTACAATTGCGCTCTTCGAATCACAGTACATCAGAGTCTTGTTGAAACAAAATCCATAGTTCAATAGTTGTGTTCGCTCCAGATGACTTGAGCACAACATGCGGATAAGGATACGTATTCAGCTTCCGCGGTTGACATTGTAGTACAGTCTTGTTTCTTTGACGACCAGCTGACCAGCTTTTCTCCCAGAAATTGTATTCCCCCAGATGTGCTTTTGCAATCATCATGACACCCTGCATGGTATGCGTCTGAATAGGATATTAGTTTAAAGCCGAAATCCTTTGGATACCACATACCCATGTTATAAGTCTGTTTTAGGTATCGAAAGATCTGCTTAACCGCTTTGAGGTGTTTGACCGTGGGTCGTGCTTGATATCTGCACAAATAAAGTGGCAAATGCAATATCTAGGCTACTAGTTGTGAGATACATAAGCCCCCTGATCATGCTATGATATTTTGTTTGATCAGTTAGGGTGCCTTGTAAATCAACAAATAGTTTAGCAGTGGCCATTGGTGTGCTTATCAAGCCACATCCATCCATACCATGTTTTTTTAAGATCTCTAAAGTATATTGTGACTGACTTATAAAGATTTCAAGGGGTCATTAATGAACCTAAAGTCTAAAAAAGAACTTCATTTCACCCATCATTGACATCTCAAAATTGTTTTTCATTAGTTTTGCAAATCTATTTGAAAAAACTGGATTTGTAGAGCCAAAAATGCTGTCATCGACAAATACTTGTACAAGTAAAATGTTATCCCCGTGTCTTCTTGTAAACAATGTCGGGTCAACAATACCTTTTGTAAAGTGATTTTTAATCAAGAAAGAGGACAACTTGTCATACCATGCTCATAGAGCTTGTTTGAGACCATAAAGAGCTTTCCGAAGAGGATAAACATAATTTGGAAAGTGAGATCTACAAAACCATCTAGCTGACTCACATAAACTTCTTCCTTTATAGGACCATTGAGAAATGCAATTTTGACATCCATCTAATAGATTGTGAAGTTCTTGTGCGCCGCATAAGCTATGAACATCCTGACAGCTTCAAGTCTTACTATTGGAGCAAATGATTTCTCAAAATCAATTCCTTCTTCTTGACGATACCATTTGGCGATGAGTCAAGACTTGTTGCTAATTACCATATTTTCTACATCAGTTTGTTTTTCCAAAGCTATTTAACCCCAATAATATTCCTTCCAGCGGGTCTCTCGACTAGTTCCTGAACTTATAATATTTCAACCTGATGTAATTCATCTTGCATCGACTCAATCTAGTTATTATCTTCCATTGCTTCTTTGATATTTTTGGGTTCAGTAGTACTCACAGTAAGCGTATACATGCACATTTCAGCATCAATATTGAGTCTACTTGTCATACCTGGTTTGGTAGGGTCACCAATCACTTGCTCGAGAGGATGAGCTTTTGTCTATTTGTCAGTTGAGCAATGCTATTGATAAAATTCATGCATATTTGACGGATCCTAATTTGTTGATATTTAAATCAGCTTCTTCAGTCATATGAGAACAAAATGGATTAAGTATTTTCTTCAAGTTCTATATTATTTTCTTGAATTGATTCATCAGCGAGATCATTTAAGATTCAAGATGTCGGTTCTTCAGAAGTAGATTCTATTTGAGGAGCTTCATTGTCATCAACGACGATTGTTGACGATGAAGGAGTGTCTTCATTATTGAGAGTTGTAGGTGTAGCAGAATTAGTAGACACTTCTGGTTGTCTCGTCTCATAGTATTCTTCATAAAATGGACTAAACAAATCATCCAAATCCTCTTTTGTCGGTATGATGTTGATTCTTCTGACAAATCTTGAAAATTCAAGCAGTTTTGTTTGAGTTCTAAATTGTTGCATTTAGAAGCCATTGCCATTAACTCATCAAACTTGACATGAATGGTTTCCATTATCTTCCTTGTATTGTGGTTATAGATACGAAACCCTCACGAAGATTCAGAATATTCGATAAAAATCTCAATGTCTGCATTCGGCTTAAGCATACTAAGATCCTCTTGATCATTAGTAGGATAACACTGTTGATCGGATTTAACTTCTAATGATCAAATTCCTTAAGCTTGTTTAAGGTTTAGTTATGCTAGATAAATCTAACACAACTTAGTTTAAGAAAATTTGTTTGCTAATACTAAAGATTATGCGAAATCTAATCTTTAATATATGAAGAATTCTTCAGTAACACAAAAAATATAATTTCAACAATAAAAGCTCCAATATTATTATTACAAATAATACGAATACTCTCTTAGTATGAGGGGTTACAAAACCTTGAAGCTATGAATTATACGACTAAGATACATAAAACTCTATGCCCTAAGACCTCCTTTTATACACCAAGGGGTCCTAGTCAATTTACAATATATTACTAAAACTTAGATTATTCTCAAAGATCTATTCTATAAATAACAATCCTTATCTCATAAGTAATCTTGATCTTCAAGCAATCTTTATCTTTCAGCAGTTGTAATCTTTCAGTAATTGTAACCTTTAGCAGTTGTAACTTTGTACCAGCAGCATTAACTCTTAACAAGCAGTAGTAACTTATACACCAGCAGCATTAACTGTGTACAAGCAGTAGTAACTACATAGAATATTTTCTTCAATCTTCACCAGCAGTACTAACTTTACTCTAGCAGTACTAACATATACTAGCAGTAGTAACTAGCAGTACTAATATACACTAGCAGTACTAAGTTACACTAGCAGTAGTAACTAGCAGTACTAACTACTTAGCATATTTTTCATTAAGATTACTGAACAACACTAAGTTTTACTTAGCAGCAGTAACACAAACCTTAGCAGCAGTAACTTCAAGAAGGCTTTTAATCCCAACAATCCTCCCCTAAACTTGATATTCTTCTTCAAAATCTTAAGTTTCTTCATTAAAAGCTTCATTAATCACCAGGAGGATGCTTCTAAACACTTCATTCAGGTACATAGCCTTCCTTAAGCTATTTCTTGACCAATCTAAGAAGCTCAAATGCCATTTCACACTCATAATCAACTTGAAGCTTCACATCATTAAACATCTGATGTAGTGTGTGATTTGTAAGTGGATACATCTTCTCAACCAACAGATAATAAAGTATGGATTGCATTGTTACACAATGAACTCCACAAGAATCATAAAGCTTCCAGTTTAGCACTTTAACTAATCCTTGTTGATTCTTCCATACACTATCTTCAACATGATGTTCAAACATGGTCTTCAAATTAAGAAGTAAGAAATTATCCATGTAATTCATTGGCTCTGTCTTTTAAATCTAGCTTTAACTATGCTCCAAAGAACTTCTAAGTCTTCTTTGTCAAAGTTTTTAAGCATCTTGCCAAAAGTTAAATACATTTGAGAATTACCATCTGCTTTGATAATTTAGAAATAGCTTTTTTTCCCCTTCTTTGTAGATCTTGTAGTCAACAATGGTTGGAGATTTAGTAGATAAAGGTGTAGCATCAATAGTTACATCATCTCCATCATTTGGAATTATTTCCAAACAATGTTTAAGCTCTTCAGACTCTTTGTATTCTTCCACTTTTTGCTTTTTAGAGCTTTCTTATTCCAAAGCTTCTCCTTCTCTCTTTGAACTGCTTTCTTGTGCTATCTCTGCTTTAGCTTTCTTGGAACTCTCTTCCATCACTTCTGCTTTCTTGGAACTCTCTTCCATCAACTCAGTTCTGTAGTCAACAAAGGTGTTTACCCTTTTGAAAGCTTTGTCAAACAATTCTTGAATATTGGCAAAAGACTTATTCTTCAAGCTTTTAGGCTTCCATCCTTCCATGTTTTTCGAATAAGTACACATGATACTCCTTTGTTGAGCTCTTGTTGGAGGTCTGTTCCTTTTCTCTTCTGCTCTCTTAGCTGCAAAATGTTTTCTTTTTTGCTATAAGAATTGTATAAACAATCTTGCCTTTTCTTCATCAGTCAATTCTTCTTGCTCCTGAGCTTGCAATCTTTGAGCCAATTGATAATTAGCATCAAACTTAGCCTGAATATCATTCCATTTTTCAGTTAAAGCAACATTGGCTTCATCTTTTTCCTTTGTAAGTCTCTCCTCTTCATCAAATTCAGCTTGTAATCTTATAGCTTCTTGTTTATCAAAACTGATATGATATTTCTTCTTCATCTTCAAATGTTCTTCTACCATGATTCCTTTACCCTTGTCCTGAACCTTAACCTGTGATGGTTGTTAAGAAGAAACTGTTGGTGTAGTTGCTTGCTCCTCTTCATAAATAACAAGCCCTTTAGCCTTGGGTCTTATGCTAGCAGTTGTAACTGTTGTAACAACAGTTGTTGTAATTATACCCTGCTTTGGTTCTTGTAACATAACCTTGTCAGCCTTGGGTTTTGCACTTTTCAAAGCTGCAAGTGCTTGAGCTAAAGTAACTTCATCAACACTTAAGTTTACATCTTTAGAAGCAACTTTAGTTCTCAACCAACCACATATGTTCTCTTTAGTTTCAACATTCTCCTCTCTCCTTCAAGATCATTTTCCCAAATACATGCCTTCATTCTCTATGTACATTGACAGATTAAATGTCTTCATTTAGATCATTATCATCAATTCCTCCGTTTTGGGGGGAAATTGGTATTCCTCTTAACCCCACTACTTCATCTTTATGGATTCAACTTCTAGATAAAACCTAACCTTGTATTTTTTTTTTAAGCCCTTGAGTTCTTGACCATCCTTTCTTCTTTTGACTCTTGACCCCATTTTCAAAAATCTAGTAATCGATGAGCTTGAGAGGTCTTAGTTTTCTCCAGATCAATAACTTTATTTTGCAAATTGGTACATAATTCCATCAATTCCTTTAGTTTTAGACTATCCTCGTCACTTCGAGGAGTGTTAACTCCTGCGAGCAGTGAATCATTGGAAGTTTTAGATACATTCTTAAACCCAATTTGAGCAATAGTATCCCCTATGGTTTCTTGGCGCCTGGGACCACTACCTGAACTAGTTCTTAAGGAACTTGGTTCATTAAGTGTTGCCTTGGATTGGGTCTTATTGATGTTACCCCTATCCTGCTCTGCATCTAAGCTAGTAGCAGTAGTGGCAGCCCTTTCCAAACTGTCATCAATCTCCTCATAGACAGCCTCATCTGTAACATTATCTGTAGGACTACTAGGCTGAGGTACCTCAGTGTCCTTTCTCTTTGGCTTCCTAGGTTTTTGTTTCTTTTGAGGTTGAGATGTTGATGGTTGAATAATAGTGGGTGTGTGATGGGGATCGGTAGGATTTGCTGAACCTTTACCTATTTCTTCTTAAGCTTGTACCATCATTGTTGGAAATAAGGGTGTTTCTCTTCCAGAAAAGCCTTTCCCTACCCTTCTCATGTTTCCAAAAATCTTCTTAGTGTGAGAGGGTGTAACATAAATCCTTTTATGATTTGACATTCCTTCTAGTTGTTTCCCTAAAAATACTTGCACAAATCTTGGATACATCAAGAATTTACCAGCATTATCCAAGTTCTTCACCATACTTTCAAATATGTACTTTGAAAAGTTAAACTTTTGGTTTGTAGCTAAACAGATAATTGCAGAAGCCATAGTGCTACTAAATTCATTCCATGCAGTAGTCTTAGCACTTAGGCATTGCAAAATGGTATGAATAAGGAATTTCCATTGAGGAGAAAAGAATGCCTTATAGAATGTAAGCTTCTGTGAAAGTTTTTCATACCCCATCCTTGTAAGTTCTTCAAAAATGGTAGCATTTGGCAAGCAATCCGTACCTTCCTCATCATTCAGTTGAAGGTCACGTCTAACAGATGCTTCAGTAACGATTATCTTCTTCCCATCCACTAGGGCTTGTAACTGTACTTCCCCATTGACAGTTTTCACCTTGACAGTAACCTAGAATTGTTTAGAAAATCCATGAAGTATATATAGTAGGATTGATCGTTAGTGCATATTTGATAGGGTTTGCATTCAGAAAAACAACAATTTGCTCAAACCCTTTACTTTCAGCCGGTTTAGACAAAAACTCGACCAAATTGTAAGTATCAGCAAACTGTAGGGTCGTCATTGTATTGGGTTTTGATGATGAATGATGAAATTGAGTTAGGGTTTGTGATTAAAGAGTATATGATTGAATGAAATTAATTAAATGAATGAATGAAACCCTTAATCGAAGTATTTATGAAAATACCCTCAACAGCATTAACGTTCACCAGCAGTTGTAAGTTATGCCTAGCAGCATTAACTTTCAACAACAGTAGTAAGTTTATGCCTAGCAGCATTAACTTTCAACAGCAGTAGTAAGTTATGCCTAGCAGCATTAACTTTGAGTTACCAGCATTAACTCTAATTCCAGTCCAAACACTCTTTGTTTTTAACATATTCAACACTCTTTCTATTTTTAATATATTCAGCTCTTAGCCTGAGCTTGCTGGCTAGCTCTATTGGGTTGGTGTTGGGTTAGCCCTTCGCCCATTGTTTCCTTCCTCTCTTTCTGTTTTTATTCTCACCAACTCTCTCAATTCTTTTTCTTATAATTTTCACAATGTTAATTATACCAGCAGTATTAAGTATAACTAACAGCATTAACTTAGCAGTATTAAGTATAACTAATAGCACTAATTATACTTAATAGCAGAAACTTTTAATGACATGAATAATAGTACTAATTCATACAAAATTCTACGAAAACATAAAGAGATAAAAGATTTTAAGGATTTAGTATTCCAATACTAGCAATCAAATATTGAAGCATATTTACATCAAAAGCTTTTGTAAGTAAATCTGCAACATTCTTGTCATTATGGATTTTAACCATATGAATCAACTTCTTTTCATTCCAATCCCTAATAAAGTGATGTCTAATCTTTATATGCTTTGTTTTTGAATGAAAATAGGATTTTTAATTATGCAAATAGTACTATTATTATCAATAAAGATTTTGGTATGCAAGAAATTGTACCCATAATCAAGTAATTGATTATGAATCCAAAGCACTTATCCACAGCAACTTGAAGCAGCCACAAATTTAGCTTTTGTTATAGAATTTGCAACCACAGTCTATTTCTTGCATTGCCATGATATTAATCTACATCCAAGGAATTGACAACCTCCTGTTGTAGACTTCCTATCTAAGTTTGCTCCAGCATAATCACTATTAGTGTATGCTACCAAATCAAAAGGATAATCTTTTGGATACCAAAGACCCAATTTTGGTTGACCTTTTAAGTACCTAAAGATTGTTTTTACAGCATGAAGATGTGAAACCTTTGGGTTGACTTGGTATCTTGCATAGGCACACACTGCAAACATAATATCAGGTCTTGAAGAAGTAAGATACACCAATGAACCAATCATTGATCTATATAAATGAACATCCCCTTCTTCACCATCTTCATCCTTGAGCAAAAGCTTTTGAGTTTCCATAGGTGTGCTTGCTGTCTTGATATTAGTAAAACTAAATTTCTTCAAAATCTCAGTCACATACTTGTCTTGACTGATAAATATCTCATCCTTGTTTTGCTTTACTTGCAGTCCTAAGAAGAATGTGAGTTCACCCATAGAACTCATCTGAAACTTCTTATGCATCATCTTCTTAAACTCAGTGCATAATGACTTCTTTATAGATCTAAAAATGATAATATCTACTTACACTTGAACTAATAGAATATCACCTTTGTCCCTTCTAATAAACAAAGTCTTTTCTATCTTTCCTCTTTGAACCCCAATGTCCAACAAATAAGTTGACAAGGTTTCATACCAAGCTCTAGGAGCTTGATGCAGTCCATAAAGTGCCTTTTCTACTTTGTATACTCTGTCAAGGAAGTCTGGATCTTCAAATCCTGATGGTTGACAAACATAGACTTTCTCTTCAATCTTACCATAAAGAAAAGCACTCTTGACATCCATCTGGTACACCACAAAGTCTTTAAATGAGGCATAGGCTAAAAATATCCTAATTGCGTCAATTCTTGCAACAGGGGCAAAGACTTCATTATAGTCAATCCCTTCTTCTTGTGTGTACCCTTGAGCAACCAATCTTGCTTTATTTTTAATCACAATTCCTTTTTCATCCTTTTTATTCCTGAAGACCCATTTAGTGCCTATGGGCCTTTTGCCATTTGGTAAATCCATCAAGGTCTAAACCTTTTTTCTAATTTAAATTATAGAAGCTCATCCTGCATATCTTCTATCTAGCTTGGATCCTGCAATGCTTAGATAACCTTCTTAGGTTCTACTTGTGATATGAACTAGGCAAACAAGCAATTTTTAAGTCTTTATGGTTTGTTCTTTGCTGAACTGAACTAAACAAACCATGTTCTTCCAAATTCTTTGTCATTCTTCTTGTTTGAGGTGTTGAATTCAAGTCTCTAATAATTTGTTCAACTTGATGATCTTTGTGTATTCTTATAGTTGGAATAGGACTGACTTGGATTGTTATATCCAAATTATTCATGTCAGCCTCTGCACCATTATCTTGATCATCACTTGAGAGGTCAAATATGTTATAATCTTCCAAAGCAGACATATTTGGATCATCTGGAAGTTCAATGCTTGTTTTTCCACCGACAGCATTAACTTCATTTGTGCTAGCAGCATTAACATTGTTAGTGTTGTTAACATTATCATCCTTCTCTTGATCAATATTTTCACTATCTTTTCTTGGATCTTCATCAACCTTCTTCTCATCATCACTTAAAGGTTTGGATCCATCATCTTGAGAACTCTTTGAACTTTGAGAGAATAGTGGATCAACAGTCCACAACGGTAGCAGAATGTAATCTTTTCCAGGTATTGTCTCCATTCTAGCTTTACATGAATCATCACATGCTTTTGTACCTGCATTACCATTAGACTGATTTCTTGCAAAAACTAGCTTATAATTCATTGACTTTGTTAGTGCATCAATATCAAAAAGCCAATTTGGTCCACTTCCTGCAATATTAGGTATATTCTCACTAAACTGGACATGCAGGTTCTCTTCAACTATCCTAGTTCTACTGTTGAATACTCTAAATGCTTTACTATTGATTGAGTATCCAACAAAGAATCCTTCATCATCCTTACCATCAAACTTGCCTAAGTGATCTATGGTATTGAATATTGTAATAGGACACCTAAATGGTCTCATAAAGCCTAAAGCTAGTTTTTTACCAAGAAAAAGTTCATAAGGGGTCTTGTTATGAGGCTTAGTTACTAATACCCTATTTTGCACATAGCAAGCAGTATTAACTGATTCAGCACAAAAAGTAGTAGGTAGCTTAGAATTAGCTAGCATTGTCCTAGCAGCCTCAATTAGTGTTCTATTTTCCTCTCAACTACTCCATTTTGTTGAGGAGTTCTAGCTATACTAAATTCTCTCCTAATACCTTTTCTCTCATAAAACTAATTCATCTCCTTATTCTTGAACTCAGTTCCATTGTCACACCTAATTACCTTAACCCTTTGATCTATTAGATTTTCTACTTTAGTTATAAAGGACTTAAGTATGCCACTAGTGTCATCTTTAGTAGCTAGAAAGAAAACCCAACTAAACCTACTGTAATCATTTGTGACAACTAAGCAATACACCTTTTTCATTAAGCTTTTTACAAATGTTAGACCAAACAAATCTATTTGCAACATATGTAAAGGTTGGCTGATTGAACTTACTGTTTTGGACTTACAAGAGGCTCTATGTTGCTTTCCCTTTTGACAAGCAACACAAGTTTGATGTATTTCAAAAAGTTTTGAAGGTAAACCTCTTATAAGATTTCCCTTAACCAGTTTATTCATAGTTTTGAAATTTATGTGTCCAAGTCTCCTATGCCAAAGTTTAGATTCATCAGATGTGGCTTTTGCAAAGAGACAAGTTAGACCTTGATGTACTGTCGTGTAGGGTCAATTATTTGATTATCGACTTTTAAATTTATATTTAGCCGACAAACCTAAAACAATACTTTAACGAGCAGTGTACCCGGTCAAGATGGAGTTCGCGGTAAGTAGGATGTCGAACACTAAGAGTGGAAAATTAATCCTATATTCTATCAGTATTTTAATTAGTTTATTTATCGGTTAAACCTATGCTATGTACGTTGTCTAATGATATGGGGGTTTTCAGCCTGAGAGACTAGCATAGGTTTGTTGAAAACAAATTCCAATTCAATACATAAAAAACATAAAAGAAGAAAATTAGAAGATAGAAAAGCGGTACAAGCCAAATGATAGAAAACTATATTAGCCATATTAAATCCGGTTCAATGTTGGTTTGTTTGCTTTAGTGTAATGATTTACTTATCTCGAAGCGGCATATCATTCTTAAGACTTAGGCGGGACATCATCCTAAGACCTAGACACGATTAATTCTGTCACAATTAAACGCATCCGCATAAAGCATCCTTTAGTTTAATTATAATCTATCTTAGAGAATTAAAGCAGTGGTGATCCTGTTAAAACCTTAGCCTAACGAGACTTTACCCACTTATTGTTTGATGGTGTTTTATATACTGGTAGTCTACTATTCTAATATTTATCAGTAAATTAAGAGCATGATTGCTGAAACATAAACGATTCACCTACCGGTCCAACTAAGCTCATAATTCAAAGACAAAGACAGAATGTTATTTGTGATCCTATTGGTCCAGACATATGAAACATGATATGGAGAGCTATCCCGGTATCTAGATTACTTGGTCCATATCACTAGATCCAGTTGAATGATAGGTCACATATTCAAACACATAAACAAGTATGAGGTGATAAACATAATTAAACAATCAACGATAAATTAAGAAATCGATTTTTAAAACAAACCAAACACTGAACTTTCAATAAGATGGCTAATACCCAAGGGTATTAGCCCACAACCATTGTAATTATACAAGTGTAATCAAACAATTGAAAATTGAACGATTAAGAGAGTAAAAATTACACGATGTCTTTTATGGATTCGTGATCAATGCTTGACCTTGGTGGCTGATCTTCTCTTCTAAAATTCTTATTTAGTGAGTATGGTATAAAGAATATGATATTATACACTGAAAACTCATTTTGGGTCTTCTATTTATAGTATCGGAAAAAGACTCGATATGCCGTATCTAGCCAGGTCGATACCGCGTATTGGGTTGGATTCCTTGGAGTGCGCACAACATTTGTAATAAATCTTTGATATCATTCCTAATTTACTTGGTTTACTGTATCTTCGAATAGTTATCTTCATGGATACGGCGTATGTAGACAGGGTGAATACGCAGTATTGGGAATCGGTCAAACGCGTTTTCTTGTGAAGTCTTAGCACAGATACGCCGTATCTCTTTAGTTGGATACGGCGTATTGGTAAAATTTCAGCAATCTTCAAATATCTTTGTTTTAGCTCCAAATTATGCGCCTTTTAGCTCGTCTTCACAAAACACTCCTGAATTACTGCATTTATCAACTTTGAAGCAATTAAGTACCAAATAATGCAATAATTATATAAAAGTAGGCAAAACAGATGGGATAAATGATATAATAAAGTGACGTTATTTGATGTCATCAAATATCCCCTGACTTGAATCCTACTTATCTTCAAGTAGACTTTAGAAAAAGTTTCGGTTTATGAAAATGTGTCCTAACCGAAGTTAAGGATTTTCCGTTTAAGCATCCTTTTGTCCTAATCACCTGTAAATAACCAAGCTCCTCACGAAATATGGAAATGAAAACACTCAGATCACTCAACTAATCTAGGGTGCAACATTTAAGTAGTACGCTCAATTGCTCGGTCGTGATTAGCTTCGTATCATAGGCTTGGCAAGGATACACATCTCCACCGCTAAAGCTAAGGAAGAACAAGTCAAAAGCTAAATTGGGTTAAGAAGGCTTACGGTTAATCATTCAACAATCTTTCACCATAAGTACCACACCAACAAGGCAGCTGTATCGTACATACACGGCCGTAACGACGGAATAGACATATACAATCCGAACACATCCCTGTTCGTGTTTAACCAGCGGTTAGGATGAAGAATGATATAGGGTAGGGAGCTTCTAACTTTCACCGAAAGTCGTCATCCAACAAGGCAGCTGAGACATGCATACATGGCCGTAACGACGGAATAGACATGCATGCTCGAACAAGTCCTCGTTCGAGTAGACACTAAGGTTAGTTGCTAGGAAAGGGAAGTAAAATGGGTGTTAAGTAAAATTCATGAAACAAATAGATTAAGCCAACAAATAAGGTACGGTTGCTAGTAACTTTCCCCCGACCGTTCCATGACAAAGACTCGAACATATAGACAAACGCCTCGATCACAGAAATGAAAAAGACAACCTAAGTTGGCATTCCCATAATGGTCAACTTCCCTTACATCCCGCTCTTACATACTTTTACATAAGTGGTGATATCGGCCACTTTTTACAAGACTTTACATCGTTGATTTTTGTAACGTATCAACGAATAATCGATCCTTTCAAGCAATTCCTTCGGTATAAACTTCTTTTGAACCGACTATTTTTCTTCCATCTTTTTTTCCAAACAATACATCATAAATCTCGGTTTAGTTTCACCGTCTTCACTATCATAATTCATCCGGATAATCTTTTCCTTGTAAAACTTCTTCTTCGGACATGATTTATAATCGCAAAAGTAGCGAAACTTACGAGCTACATATTTTTCCCATTGCATTGTGCAATTTCCTGACCATTACAGAGATAGAAAAAATTCACTTTAACACAGGAAACACAAGACTTTACACGAAAGCAACTAGCAACATTGGTAAAATAGGCTGAATCTACACGGTAGGCTAAGGTGCAAAGGTGTAACAAAACATATAATATGGTGTAGAAAAAGAAAGGAATGGTTCAACAGGTTGTTCTAGGGGATTTTTCTAGGGATTTTACTATAAAAATTATAAGGAGTAATCAAGGATTACCACGAGAGTTTTAACTAACCTGTGTGGATAGTTAATTTTTACGCATTGTAGGATCTTATTTGGTTAAATCTTAGAAATTTATCAGTTGAACGTGTTCTTCCATCTAAATCCATAGTACTAATGATGGTGGTCTCGAGTGATATACCAGGCCAAGTTCTAAAGTTCACTACATCACCGGCACACTCATAATTTTGTAGAATTTTAGTACACAGTTGGAAACGGAATAGGCTTAATTCTCACAATATGTATCATGGGTTATAGTGCGCTAGGTAATGTAACTAGTGATTTTTATAAAAGTCATGCTAAAAAATTTAAATTTTGGCCATTTTTAAGCACATTGCATGTTATTTTGTAAAAAAGAAGACAAGTACGTTCTAATTCTCCACCCCCCCCCCCCCTCCCACTTAAATTATACAACGTCCTCGTTGTATAGATAAAATAAATAATAAGGAAGAATGGAATTAGAACGGAAAACTCCTTGATGTTTTGCTCGTGATAATTCTCCAAGATGAGTCTTTGAGCAAAAAGTGTGTTGACTAGGGCTTCAGCATACCCGGATAAGTTCAACGCATGTCTTTTTCAGCATATACCATATCATAGTTTCAGCAAGGTCTTGTATAAAAGATTAGAAGACAAGTGCGAATTCTATCTCACTACAATGGTAAAAGAAAACAATTAAACACACAACTGTACAGGGATCAAAACGACGTATCCCAAACCCTAGGATACGCCGCATTGTTCCTTTAGAAACAATTAAATTACTGGAAATTAAATATTAAGTTTTAAAAACTGATAACGTCTAAACAGCTCTATACGCCGTATCCAGAGGGGTTCGATACGCCGTATAGAGTGTCTAGGAAGACAGACTCGTGCAACAAATAATTAAAATGCGACAAATAATTAAAATGACTAGGTTGTCTCCCGGGAAGCACTTTTGTTTCAGCTGGTCTTTAAGTTTAACCTTTTTCCTTTTCAACACTCTTCTTACATGCCGAGCTCTATGAATTCGTTATCATCCATGTTGAAATTTTTATCTATGTCCGTTGACCATAAAGCTTGAACCATTGTTGTCGATGATTTTGACTGCTCTATAAGGGTACATGGTTTTAACTATGAAAGTACCGGTCCATTTCGATTTAAGTTTTCCTGGGTGCAACTTTAAACGCGAGTTAAACAACAAGACTTTTTCTCCATTCTTAAAATCCTTATCTCCGCAGAGTCTAGAGTCATGCCATTTCTTAGTTCTTTCCTTGTAGATTTGAGTATTCTCATACGCTTTGTCTCGTAACTCCATACGTTCCTTAAGCTCCATGAAATGGTTTTTTGCAGTTGCCGTGAGATCCATATTACATTGTTTAAGTGCCCAGTATGCTTTATGTTCAATCTCAACTAGTAGATGGAAAGCTTTTCCGTAAACCATCCTAAATGGGGTACATCCTGTCGGTGTCTTGTAGGCGGTCCTGAAGGCCCATAGTGCATCATTGAGTTTTTCAGACAAATCCTTTGGGTTATATCCGACCAATCTTTCCAAAATACATTTGATAGCTCTGTTGGTGACTTCGGTTTGGCCATTAGTCTGAGGGTGGTATGCTGTTGATATTCTATGAGTCACCCTGTATCTAAGCAAAGATTTTTCAAGTTGGGAGTTACAAACATGTGTTCCCCTATCACTGATTAAGGCTTTCGGAACTCCGAATCTAGCAAACAACCCTTTTAAGAATTTTACCACTACACGACCATCATTTGTAGGTAGGACATGAGCTTCAACCCATTTAGACACGTAATCAACCGCAACTAGGATATACTTGTTACCCCTTAAGTCAGGAAATGGTCCCATAAAGTCTAGTCCCCAAATGTCGAAGACCTCATAAACTTGAATATTGTTTTGAGGCATCTCATTCCGTGATGAAATGTTCCCCGATTTCTAACATGCGTCGCACTTCATTACATAGTCTTTAGTATCCTTAAAGATACTAGGCCAATAGAATCCTGCTTCGTAAACTTTTCTTCCTGTAACTGAAGCACTATGATGTCCCCCGGTTGGACCAGAATGGCAGTGATCCAAAATTTCAAGGATTTCACATCCAGTGACATACCTTCTCATTACATTGTCCGAACATAATCTAAATGCGTATGGTTCGTCCCAAAAATAATTCTTCACTTGAGAGAAGAACTGTTTTTTCTTTTCCGGTGTCTATTCGGGAGGTACCACTTTTCCGACAATGTAGTTGACATAATCTGCGTACCATGGCTCTTTGTCATTTAGCATGGCTTTTAATATCATCAAATGCTCATCGAGAAATTTGTCTTTGATTTCTTCTTCGACTAATTCCCCTATATTTGAATTCTCGTGTCTTGATAGGTGATTAGCAGCCAAGTTTTCCGCTCCTTTTTTATCTTTAATATCGATATTGAATCCTTGAAGAAGCAGCATCTGATAAGTCTTGGTTTGGCATCCTGTTTGCTGAATAAATACTTTAAAGCAGAGTGATCAGTGTAGACTATAGTTTTTGATAAAATGAGATAAGGGTGGAATTTGTCAAACGAGAAGACAACTGCTAGAAGTTCCTTTTCGGTGGTGGTGTAATGTGCTTGGGCATCATTTAGAGTTTTGCTAGCATAATAGATAGGTTTGAATTTTCCATCTATTCTTTGTCCTAAGACTGCCCTTACTGCAAAATCATTGGCGTCGCACATTAATTTGAAAGGCATACTCCAATCTAGAGATATTATGATAGGTGTGGTGGTCAATCTTTCTTTTAGTTTATTAAATGCCTTTTTACAATCTTTGAAAAAATCGAACTTAGCATCTTTCATTAAAAGTTGGGTCATTGGTTCGGAAATCATGGAAAAATCTTTTATGAATCTGCAATAAAACCCAGCGTGCCCGAAGAAACTTCTAACGCCCTTCAAATTTGTGGGATAAGGTAATTTGGCAATTACATCGATTTTAGCTTTGTCAACCTCGATTCCTTTGCCTGATACTTTATGCCCCAAAACAATACCTTCGTTTACCATAAAATGACATTTTTCCCAGTTTAGCACAAGGTTGGTCTCTTCACATCTGCCGAGCATTTTATCTAAATTATTAAGACATTGGTCAAAGGAATTATCGAATACCGAGAAATCATCCATAAAAACTTCCATGAAATCTTCTGCCATGTCATGAAATATTGCCGTCATGCACCTTTGAAAAGTTGTTGGGGCGTTGCATAATCCAAACAACATCCTCCTGTAGGCAAAAGTCCTATAAGGACAGGTGAAGGTTGTTATCTCTTGATCTTCTAGTGCGATTGAGATTTGGAAGAATCCTGAAAATCCATCAAGAAAACAATAATACTCATTTCCAGATAATCGCTCTAGCATTTGATCGATAAAAGGGAGTGGAAAATGATCTTTTCATGTTGCCTTATTTAATTTACGATAGTCGATGTACACGTGCCATCCTGTTACTGTTCGATATGATATTAACTAGTTGTTGTTGTTTAACACTATGGTTATTCCTCCTTTTTTAGGGACAACATGAATGGGGCTTACCCAAGGACTGTCTGAGATAGGGTAAATTAGCCCTGAATCAAGTAACCTAACGATCTCGTCTTTAACCACATCTTGGACTTTCGGATTTAGACGTCTCTGAGGTTAGATGACAGGCTTGAAGCTTTCTTCCATTAAAATTTCGTGAGTGCAAAACGACGGGCTTATTCCCTTGATGTCTGACATCTTCCAAGCGATTGCTCCCTTTCGTTTTTAAAGAACTCGTAGAAGTGAAGTTTTCTCTTTTTCTGTTTGTTTAGATGAAATAATCACTAGAAAAGTTTCATCTCCTTTCAAGTAAGCGTACTCTAAGTATAACACCCCGTGTTTTAGGGTCATTTACGACGTCAATATATTCACAATTTATTTTTAGTATTGTACGCGTTTGCTTTTAAATCGTAATCGTTAAGTTAAATCGAGTAAGCTAAAAATTATCGTTCAATATAAACAGGCATCAAACAATTAAATGTTTACATCAAGCAAGTGTTAAGTAATTATTTTGATAATAATTATTAACTTTGTTCATTTTATTTTTATCGGTTGTGTAAAGTCTTTACGTTTCGCGATAAAATACGTTTAGGCGTTCCCGGAACCACCAAAACTTTTCTACGCTTCAACAAATACCCACTATTGTATCTAATACCCAAAATTTGCAAAATTTCATCATATATGGCAGGATTTAGTAGAAAAGATCAAAGGAAATATCTAGATTTCTTGCAACTTGATTTGTACATACAACAACAAATTAAAACATATGTTTCTTTGACCAAGAACTTCCCATGAATTCCTCATCTTGTCTAGGACTCCTAATAGTGATCTTGACTAGTCTTTGGAGTATATACGGCCTTCACTAGTAAAGAACACACACATATGCATTTGCTAAGTGAAAATCAAAACATATTCTCCTTTTTTCCTCCTTTAGGCCACGACACACCTCAAAACACATAACAAACCATACAAAAATTATTTACAACAATTACACACATTCCTACATTATTTCTAAGATAACCTAAGGTGTTTAGAAGGCATGGTTAAGCATCTACAAGTGTTGAAGCAAGAAAAGTAGTTAGGGTTTCTTTGGAAAAACTAGGGTTTTCTTGGTGTTGAAAGCTAGGGTTTGTCATCTAAACTAGGGTTTAGATTGTGTTGTTCATCATCACACTTCATATTAAGGTTACCTAAAACCATTAATCTCTTTACTTTTATGATTTTATGCATATATAATGTTTGTGTCGTTAATCACCATCTAAGTAACTTATCTACATGAAAAATGGTTTTTATTCTTGTTTATGGTTTTGGTAAACTTTGTCATATGATATATGGATGTTATGGATCATGTTATAAAGCAAGTATATACACTATATGGGTGTTGGTTAAGTTATATAAATATACAAGTAAAAGGTATAAAAAGTTACTTATAAATGTTCATGAACAAATAAGTGTGTAAGCTTATGAATATTGTGATTCTTAGAAAATCTTTGGACTAATCATGGACTAAGGACCCTAGGAGTGTAAAACATGTGATGATAAGTGCTGTAATGGACTTGTAACAATATGGTTAAGTTACATAACATGATATTGGAAGATCAAAAGTTCGATATTAGTGAATATTGGTCGATGTACGCTTCTCCAGAGAGCAATATTCAACGTACTTGGGTCGAACGATGCGAAAGACAACGAATGAAAAACAAAGAACTTCGGGATAGGAGAGTGCACGAGTACCTTCGACAAGATATTATGGATCATTTGTGGAACCTTAATGATGAAATTTAAATTAATGTATTTTGTTTTTAAGTTTTATGTATTTTTTTTAAGTTTATGTAATGTGTTTTTTAATTAATGAAATTTAAAATTTATATTTATATGGTTTTTTATAAAAATGAAAAAAAAAGTGGGGTCCTCCCATAACACAAAAAAAACTGGTGTTAACCAAGGAGCCTCTTTTTGGTGTTATGGAGAAAAGTATGCACTTTTTGCCCACAGCTTGAGTCATGGCTCAAACCACACCTAGTGCTCTTACTGTAATACACTATGTTGTGTTTGGCGCATGGCTTTTAAAAACTTATGAGGCTTGAGCTTTTAAAATAAGTCAGTTTATAAAATAAATCTTGTTTGTCACGCGGCTTATGAAATGGCTTATAAATCATAAGTCAACATAAGCCTAAGCATATAAAGAGGGGTTTATGAGGTTTATAATTAATCAAATTACTTAAATATCCTTTAATATATAATGTATCATCACGTAAAAGCTATAAATATATCTGCATTTAATTTTATATACTTTTATGCCATTTTACGTTAATAAGCTCCGGCTCCAACTAATTCGCCAAACAGTTTATAAAAATATAAGCTTCAAAATTCGACATCCCAGCTCCAACCCTAACTCCAATCCCAGCCCCAACCTATTACGACAAATATACCCTATATCTCTCCAATAAATTATTTATAACTACATTTTCTGATTTTCATGCTTCAAGAATAATTGTTAAAATTTGGATATAAAAAAGGAACCATGAATTTTACTGTCATACACTACCTCTTAAATAAATGATTTATAACCATAGGTTGATTTTCATATGTATCGACATCAAATGTATCTCACATGTCTTAAACAAAACTTGAATTTATAATTATTTGATTGGAAAGCTTCTCACATAACATAAAGTACCATAAAGACATAAAGTCCTTTGGTTAATTCTCTCATTTAATTTACAAAACTAAAAATTAAAAATTAAAAAAATCTTCAACTAAACGCATTTTAATTGTCCACATGTTTGCGAGTCATCTGATGAAGTTTGAACCTCAATAATCTTGTTATACTCTGTAACAACTGGCAATTTTTGAAATTTTAAATAACTATTTTACCCTTTGACTTTTTAGGTCCGACTTGACTTTTTGACTTTTGATCTTTTATTGCCACATAAAAACGATTACCGCGTAACTAGTAAATTTTTCGAAACATATAAATCATATTTATTATTACATATCTCTCATGTGCAAATTTATTTTTAACTTATTTGACTTGAAAACGAGAAGATATATGTTATTCCTAAGTTGACTTATAAAATACGACCCACTAAATCACGTTTTCACAACTCGGACTCTAAAGCAATTTGATGTAAAACGACATTCCGAAAAACTTTTTAGTTTTGCCCGAGACCCGAAAACAAGCAGAAAATGACTGAAATACCCTCGCAAAATTTTGAACACCGCACACAACGCGTACCGACTTGGAAATAATTAAATTACATTTAATTATCACTTTTATTAAATAAAAATATTTAATAAATTAATTAACATGTATTCAAAAGCATTTATGCAAACACGGATGTACCAGTTAAGGTTTTATTTTTCAGACAAAGTTTATCAGTGATACACGAACAAATAATGAACATTTTAACTAGATTTTATAAAACATTTATGAAATAATAGTCGAGTAAATACTCATTTTCATGGAAAAATCATTCTGAACGCAATGGCGCAAGTTTCGTGACTTGAATCGACCGTTAACTAGTTCAAACAAGTCCCGAACCGATAGTTATCAAAACTACATTAAAAATTAACACAATCAACCCTCATCTTTTATGACTTGTCACAATTATTTTATAACTTTTAAAATATAATTATATATATAAAAGTTATCTATTTATTCATTTCATTT
>BQNB010065415.1:0-34950 GCA_026074375.1 Tanacetum coccineum | reverse complement strand
AAACACCAAGGGAGTCTGTTAAGAAGGTAGAAAATAATAAGCAAGCTAAATACCCTAGGAAAAACAGTAAAGTCCAAGATGTAATAAAAGAAACTGGAATAATTTGATGACTCAAAAATTAGGAAGTAATTTTGAGTTTAAAAATAAAGCTTGCTATGTGTGTGGCAGTTTTAACCATTTAATCAAAGATTGTGATTTTTATAAAAAGAAAATGGTGGAAAAACCTATATGGAATAATGCTAGTAGGGTGAATCACTAAAATTCTCAAAGATTAACTCACCCTCATCGAAAAGGAAATTTTGTTCCAAAAGCAGTATTAATGAAATCTGGCCATAAAACACTTAATACTGCTAGGCAAAACTCTTCAAAAGCAGCAGTATCAGTTAATACTGCCAGACCAATTAATACTGCCTACCTAAGACCAATAGTGAATAGTGCAAGGACAGTATCAAATATTTTTAATAGAGCACATTCACATGTTAGAAGGCCCTTTAACAAGTTTACAACAAATAAGAACAGTAATTTAAATGAAAAAGTTAATATTGTTAGAAGAAATGTTACTACTATTGGGTCAAAAGCAGTAGTAAGTAATAATAAATGAAATGAGGCTAATGTTGTTAAGGCCTTAGTATGTTGGGTTTGGAGACCTGATTCGTCAATAATATATATATATATATATATATGTATATATATGTATATATATATGTATATATATGTATATATATATGTATACATATATATATATATATATATATATATATATATATATAAGCAAACACTCAACCAATTGCCTTTGACCAAGGCAAGAAGTCAAAATTCACTAAATAAAATATATATGTGTCCGGAAGTATGATTCCCGGGTCGTTATGTCCCAACGAGGCTTGAATGGAAAATCGAATGACGAATTGATACTTGATGTTTGAATGACAAAGATTTGGATTCGATTTAAAATGCACAAGCAATTAAGGAAAACCTAACAACGAAAGCTATTAAAGATTTAAACCTAAAATGAGACGGGAATGTAAAAACGCGAGCTAAAATAAAAACTAAATTATCAAAAATTAAACCCTAAAGTGATAAAAATGCTTAACTGTTAAGCAGTTTGAGCTCAAATAAGCTAATGGAAAATGGAACAGACAAGTTGGGCACTAAACCTAATAAGCAAGTGCAAACAAAGATAAGCAAGGTAAATAAGCTAGAACAGGCCTAGACAAATTTAATAAGCTTAACTAACCCTAAATAAGCAAATTCAACAAGCAATTAGGCTAAATTAAGCAAGAGAAACTCAGCAGTACTAACTTAGAGTTAGTACTGCTAGCTTAGAGTTAGTACTGCTAGCTTTGAGTTAGTACTGTTGGCTTTAATAAGACACAATGAAATAAGAGATAAGATAATAAGCTAAAACATATATTTAACTACCCCTAATAAGCACTCATGCATAAGAATAAGCAACTATAATAAACTAGAATGGCGAATAGGCTAAAAAAAACTAACAACTGATAAACTCTTGAAATTACTTTGAAAAGGAAAATAACCTTAAATAAGCTCTACTAAAGATAGTTAATGAAAATGGGTTTAATCTACTCTAAAAAGCTAAGCAAATCTTAAATAAGCAGAAATAATAAGCTAATAAGCAAAAATGAACTAACAGTACTAACAGTATTAACTACCAGTACTAACCTGGAGTTAGTACTGTTAGTTGAAAATCCCAAAAGAGAACTAGCAGTACTAACTATGGGTTAGTACTGCTTGTTCCAAACACCCCTTAAAGTTTTCAAAAATCATTTTTCTTTTTATTTTAAGCTGATTTGGTCCTAAATTGTTAAAAACAGATTATCAAATAACAAAATAAGACACTTATAAGCAGATTTCAATCAATAATAAGCACTTAAATAAGCTAAATCAATCTAACAGTTTTAACTCATAACTAACAGTACTAACTAAGAAATTTGCACAAATCACTTTTAAACTGACAACTAAGCAAGATAAGCACTAAACATCGTAATAAAGCACAAATAAGCAAATATAAGTAACAAATAAGCACTATAAGCAGTTCTACAGTAAATAAGAAAAATAAGTAAAAGAGAAACTTACAACACCCTTGCTCAAAACAGGGTTAAACAAAGAATCTACAAGCTCTAGCTTGTATAAAACAAGCTAGTAGTGTCCATAAGCCCATCCAAAACTGGCTTATCATCCATAATTATAAGCTGTGGTACCTTTTTGGTGGATTTTTTTATTTTTTTCTTAACTAATTAGCTTTTTTAGTTTACTTAATGAAAACAGCTTATAAATAAGCTTAAGTTAGAGCTTCTTAACACATTTTAAACACAAATCAAACACTTAAGCACTTGAATTTAAAAACTTGACTTTTTAACTCATAAACTTCAAACTTTCATTAATTCTTAAAAAGAGTACAAGGCAGTAAAATAAACTGAATAAAATGCTAAAATGACTTAAATAAAAATTATAATAAAACTAAGATAAGCTAAGATTATATTAGATCCCCTTCCTCCAAGGCTTACAAAAGGCTCTATTTATAGCCGAAGTCTTCTCTTCTTGGTCTTCTCACCTGTGCTTTTTTTGTGAGAGCTTCACAAGGTGTTTTTGTTGTGTGAGGGGCTTGATAAAAGTAATCTCAGCCATTCAATCTTCTTGTGCTTCTTTTTGAGTCAATCTAGCCATCGAAATTACTTGAAAATGGTGAAGGATTGCCAACATGGCAATTATAAAGCTGGGGGAAGATAGTGGAGGAGGGGGGAAGGGTTTATCCTCTGAATTTTTCATGGTTGCAGGGTAAAAGGGGAGAAGAGAACCCGTGATTGGTTCTTGGGTTCTGTTGGGCGGGAAAATGGTTTTGGGCAAGTTGGCTGCTTTGGCCCTTTAAGTTATGCTTCACCCAATTTCCAATTTCAGCCCTTGTCTTTTTATTCTTGTAATACAACTTGAGGTTTGGCAATTTTAGTCCCTCAAGTTGTATTTTCTTCACTTGGTTGACTTTTGACTTTGACTGACTTTGGCTTCGATTTGACTTTATCTTTTCCCTTCCGTGCTCGGTTTTGTCCGTTTTTGCTTGCTTTATCGTCCTTTTCTTGAATATCCGTTTCCTGCACAATACAAATGCAAAACATACAAATACAATGTATTTTTGGTACGTTTTTAGTCATTTAAGCCCGTTTTTAATGGAAAAGGGTATGTGTAATTAAACACATACCAATACCTAAATGGAACCATTAACATGGGTCTCTGGTACTCGAAGGATACCGGTATGTCTCTAACAGCATATGCAGACGTAGATCACGCGGAGTGTCAGGACACTAGACGCAATACATCAGGAAGTGCTCAATTCTTAGGTGATAAACTTGTTAGCTGGTCTTCCAAGAAGCAAAAGAGCACTGCGATCTCGAGTACAGAGGCGGAATATATGGCCTTATTTGGGTGTTGTGCTCAAATCCTATGGATGCATTCACAACTAAAAGATTATGGTTTTCAATTCAATAAGATTCCTCTGTACTGCGACAAGAAAAGTGCAATTGCTCTATGCTTCAACAACGTTCAACACTCAAGAGCAAAGCACATCGATGTACGCTACCATTTTATAAAGAAGCAGGTGGAGAATGGACTAGTGGAACTATACTTTGTTCGGACGGAATATCAACTGGCTAACATCTTTACCAAACCTTTGCCAAGAGAAAGATTCAATTTCTTAATAAAGAAGCTAGGTATGAGAAGCATGTCTCCAAAAACACTAAAACGTCTGACAGAGGAAGAGGACAAGTAAAGGTGGTTACTCGCGATATATCCTGTATCGTATGTACATAAGAAAACATAAAAACACAAAAATAATTTTCTTTTATATTAAATTTTCAAAAAGAAAATAAAAAAATCAGACATAATATAAAAAATATTATCTTCTGGCATGTCTTTTTGGAAAATCGATAACATTAACGTGGCCTTAGAAATAGTCATTTAATAATGATACGAGGCTGTAATGAAAGTTCAGCAAAATCTAATCGCTTTATAACATGCGCCAAAATGGCTGTTATTATTTCCGATAGAAACCCGGTCATCATCTTAAAGACAAGCATTTCAAAAAAAACTTGACCTTACAATGGGAAATTTATTTTTCTTGGGAATGAATTACTTCATATTCATTCAAAGGCTTGTGCTTACTTTGCAAGCACAACTCCGGCTTTCTTTATCCATAAGTGGACGTGTCAGTGCGTTTATGTTTAAAATAGAGAAATCCTATTTTTTAAGGTGTTGTTTTCAAAAATAAAACATTAATATTAGAAAGTCATCAGAAAATATTTTTCAAAGAAATTTGACCACTCAAACAACGACTACAGCTCTTTAAATAGAAAATTGGTCATTTTTTGAGGGGGAGAAAATGTCAAATATCTTCTTCATAAAATCAGTTTATGATAAATGGAAAAAGGTTTAAATAAATAACGGGTAACAATTAAAGAGGATTAAATTAAGTTAACTTATTGTCCTTAACTTTATGTGGTTTTTAGGTTTTAGGGATTTAATTGTAAAAATAAGTTGCTAAGTGTAGTAATTAAAAAATTAGGGACTTAATGTGCTAATTGTTAAATTTATTTATGCATTAGAAATTTTGCTTAATGAAAATGCAAAAGGATATAAAGGATAGGGGGCATTTGTGTCAAAACTAAAAGTTTCAAAACAAACACCCCCTTTGCCCCGTTCGTATAACACACACACACACACATAAAACACTTAATTTTTTCTCTCTTTTCCATTGATATACTCGTGCAACATTCAAGATCATCAACCAGTTGATTTCAAGCTTATGGTAGAACTAGAAGATTGTTCTCTACACCCTAAACGTCCCATTTCTCAAAGGAATTAGGGTGAAACTATTTTTGTGTTCAAAAACCCTAAAAATTGATTTAGGGTTCTTCAAATACAAAAGTGGGTAAAACCATAAATTGATTGAGGGGTTTGGTTCGTCCAACGGTGTATAACACTCGTATAATCCAGTTTTAAGTAGTGAAGCAGATTATTGTTTTTCTCTGATCTTGATGTAAAAAATTGAAAATGGGTAGATGTAGAAATATTGTTGGATTTGTGTTTTGAAAGTACTAGAAGTCCATCCTTGTAGCATTAGAGCCTTAAAATTCTTTGTTTGAACATTAATAAGACTAATGTATGTGATTTATGTGATTTCGAGTTCATTTTGAGCTTTGTGGCAATTTTAGTGGTTAATTCTTGTTGAAAATGGTTCATATGCTGTCATGTGTTGCTATGTTACTTGTATAGATGATTGGCAATGACTTTAAACACTATGATATTAATCTTGAAAATTTGAGGCGAATTATCATAAAAAAAAGAAAAAATTTTAGGAGGCGATTAATCCCCTTCCGGAAGCGAATTAATCCTTACTTTAAGAGCAATTAAACCCCACTTTAGAGGCGTATTGTCTATTTACCTAAGGAGGCAATTACGTTTTTTAAGGAGGCGAATTAATCCTTCTTATTAAGGAGGCGAATTAATCTGTTTATCTAAGGAGGCGAATTAATTTTTTTACTTAAGGAGGCGAATTAGTCTATTTACCTAAGGAGGCGAATTAGTTTTCTTACTTAAGGAGGCGAATTAGTCTATTTTCCTAATGAGTTTATCCTATGTGTGTTACATGCTTGCTTGTCTAAGTGTGCTTAATCATTTGTTGATAATCATAATCTGCATCTAAAATCAGTCATCATTAAAGTGCTTGCCATATAGAAGAAGATGCTCATGTGACACTTACAGCTGTTCATGACACACAAAAGACTGAAGGTCTAATGCAAAGTTCTTACTGTCCTCATCAGAACTTCACAAAGAAGCTCTTAAACTTTGAGAACGTTTCTCTAGCTGACAATAAGATTGCATCCTTGATGGACACCACAGTTTGTCAAGAAGAACCAAGCGATCAGACATCTACTCTTTTTACCATACCAGTAACGGTAATCACAACAACCATTCCTCTATCACCTCATTTCTTCAACCCTCTTCAACAACAAACAACACCAACCCTTATACCAACAGCTTCAGAAGTTACAACCTCATTTCCTGCACTTCCAGACTTCGCATCCGTATTCCAGATTAATGAAAGATCAACCAATTTAGGAAAAGGACTGTCAAAAAAAAGAACTGAGCAAATTTACCCATATGCTTATGCCATCTCTTCTAATCCCTGCCATTGGTAGATCGCTACATTGCATAAACAAGGTGAAGCTATCAACAAGCCATAAGTCTTTCCCATACTGCAAATGTAGAGAAGAAGCTCTTTCTGAAAGGAGGGAGTAAGCAGAACACATTGACACCATTCAGTGAGAGCTGTCATCAAAGAGCAGTACAAAACTCAACTTACTTAGATTCTTCCTAAAGAAGTCTTAGACTTTGCAACTCCTGTGATTGAGCAAAATGTCATAGAATCATTATAAGCTGTTGTCTTAGCAAAGTCTTCCTCTCAACCAAAGTCTACTTATGAGGCGGCTGCATCTCTCTCAGAGTATGAACTCACAAAGATTCTTCTGGATAAGATAGAGGAAAGCAAATCACATCTTAGAGCTGATTATAAAAAAGGAGCTTTATGATGCACTGGTCAATTCTTATAACACTGACAAAGATCTCTTTAATACATATGGTGAAGTATTCACGTTGAAAAGGAGTCGAGACGAAAAAGACAAAGATCAAGACCCCTCCGCTGGATCAGACCTAGGGACGAAAAGAAGGAAGTCGAGTAAAGATGTTGAATCATCTAGGGAGCCAAAGTCCAAAGAGTCTAAGTCAACAAGTTCTTCCAAAGGCACCTCCTGCTCTCAACATAAGTCATCTGGCAAGTCTGCACATACAGAGGAGCCGAGTCATACAGTTGATGACTCTGGAGTGCAAAAGAATCAAGAGTTACACTGGTAACAATGATGAATCTACCCGATGATAGGCTGCTCCCAAGAATGACTGGTTTAAGAAACCCGAGCGACCTCTAACTGCTGATCTTGATTGGAATAAGACACAACAAGTTGACTTTTGACCACCTCAAACATGGATTAGTGTCGCTGCTCGTGCTGAAAAACCTCCTACTTTATTTGATGAGCTCATGGATACTCCAATTAACTTCTCTACATTTGTCATGAATCGACATAACACTACTAATCTGACTCAAGAACTTCTAGTTGGACTGGCATTCAACCAACTCAAAGGCACCTGCAAAAGTCTTACGGAGTTAGAGTATCATTTTGAAGAATGTTCCAAGGCTACAACTGAACGACTCGACTAGCATAACCCTAAAGGCAAGCTGTACCCATTCGATCTCTGTAAGCCTCTTCTGTTGATTCTAGATCATCGAGGTCGTTAAGTTATCCCTCAGGATTACTTCACTAACAATGACCTGGAATATCTGAAAGATGGAAGTTTAAGCAGACGATACTCAACTTCTGTTCCAAAGACAAAGGTTGCCACTTATGAGATCAAATAGATTAAAGAAAATGTACCCAATGAATGGAGTCCTAAAAATGTTGTATAAGACAAACATGCCTACTTTGGGGTACTTCCACCTAGGGTGTCAAACGGTCAACGATTCATGGATTTTGCAAGCAACAGAGAGTCAACAAAGGGATGTCTCTCTATAAAAAGAATCATTCAGTTACCAGACATAAATTTAGAAGAAGTATGACTACGGTCACGATGGACGTGATAAAGTATAGTAGAGAGGATCAGCAGCTATACACGTTTAAAGAAGGTGATTTCCTACGACTTCGCCTACAAGACATCGAGGACATGTTACTCCTACTTGTTCAACAAAAGCTGACCAATCTCATGATAGACGAACATTATGACTTGAATGTGGCATTACGTATGTTCACCAGACGTATTGTCATTCAACAAAGGCGGGTGGAAGATCTTCAATTAGGTGTCGAAAGTTACCAAAAGAGCTCACCTTAACCAAACCAAGAATACATTTTTCAGGTAAAAATCATGAATAGAACGCATTCACACAGAGCATATTTAGACCCTCAAGGAATGATATACGAGGACCAGAACACCAGAAACAGATTGATGCGCACTGATAAACTACATAAATTCAGTGATGGCACGCTCAATTCTGTTTGGACTGCTTTTCATGATATTACTTTGAGAATAAGGATGGAATACCTGCCAAAAAGGAAATGGAGTGGATTAGACAAGCGAAGGGCTCGTGTTATGATTAAGGATATCGATAAGCAGCTCTTTCAAAGAAGGTTAATGAGGAATCTGGAGAAGTTCATTGGTGGAAGAGAATACGGGAATGACCTCAGGCTGTTGGAACGGACTATATGACTCTGTCATATGTTATCCTATCTTTTTTTAGTTACTACTCATCGTATATTTTATCAATTCTTTGAATATGTGAATAAATAGTGTAGACTAATATTAGGCAAATATCGTGTTTGAGTACGAATTTTCATGAATTTCTTAGTAAAATTAAAAAAATTTAAATTAACGTACTCAAACACAATATTACACCCTTATAATTTGAGGGGGAGCATTAAAATGTTCCAATAATTGGCTTGTTAATAATTGGACATTTTTTCCCAACGAAACCAATACATTAATTGATCAATTTAATATCCAAAATATCAAGAGAATTTGACATTTTTGATAAGGGGAGAAAATGTGATTAAAATATATGGCTTAAGATGTGAATTTAAAGGACTCAAGTGCAAGCTTCACCCTTTATGTGCTAAACATTTTTCGAATATCAATGCACATGTTGAGGGGAGCATTTTGAATGGTTTTAAGGCTGAGAATAATACCAAAAGACCGACCATGTTTATAATTACTTAGAGTTATAGGGTGGTTCGGATTAGGTGTTCGTTCCCATGATCCAGCTAGAACCAGAGGAATCTAACCCATTAGGAAATTTCCCATTAGTTAGAATAGACGTCCTTAGGTATGATAAAAAAGGAGAAAAAAGTGAGTAAAGGGAATAGTGCCGACTCAGATTAGAAGCTAGTACTAGGGAACAAACCCAACAAGGTTATTAGTTAAGAATCTTTGTATGCACTGAAGTGGGTTGAAGAATGAAAAAGAAATGTAAGGATAAAGGGTGAAAAGAAAGAAGCCCTCCATACACTTAGGCAGAAACCGGGTCAATACATATGCTATCAAAAACACTAAGATGTTGTCTGGTATTGATGATAGTCATGGACCCAGTAACGCTATGCACAACCCTACCTAGCCACTCAAGTCTCTTAAACAGACTCTTGTTTCATTTCTTTACAAGATTACCCTCATTTTCTATCGACTTATATCTCTCACATCCGAGTTAGTAGGGTATTGAAAAGGTGGGCATGTCTTGCTCAAGCACTCCGAGTACAAAAACCAAATGTGCACAATTGAGTCTAAGCCAAAGAGATCATCTATAAATCTCATTTAGGACACTAATCCAAAATATCTTGCCCCTAATTCAGCAATAAGTGAAAACAAGAAATATATTAATAGTCTACGCATTATCCTTGTATTTTGTCAAAACGATCATAGTGATAACCTAAAAGTACTCTACAATGACGATGAAATCCATCCAGAGCCAACAACATCAAACAAGCTCTGCGGTAGGGTACTTGTGAGATCCTAAGTGGATCCAACTTGTGACACTGGATATCGATTCAGTCTAGCTAATGAATTGACAGATTAGTTTTAAAAAAGATAAAACTGTTGGTGTGTCATAAAAAACGTTTGCATCTTGACACACCGACTGATTTTCAAATCAATTTTCAATCTTATGTCCATGGGAAGCTTCACAAGGGTATTTGGACACAAGATAGCTGAACACGAATTGGTGGCTTAATCGGAAGATAGTAACTTATTGGTTCACTCTTACCGTGTTATTATATACAAGTTTCTGTTTAATCATCTGTGCCCTCCGGTACTGTATAAGTTCAGTATGGACATCCTGACAAATAGATGAAAGTCAGATATCTAACTGATGTAGGAGTTGTTGCAGCATAAGCACGAAGTTCAGGTTTGGCTGCCCAATAGAGGTAGCGATTTCGATCAATTTACCTCTGAATGGGTCATTTGGGTTATCTATTCTCTTGCAAGTGAAACAAAGTAAAAAAATATAGCTAAAAAGGAAACATGTCAAATGGAAAAACGAGTCATGGGCCGCAAGTGAATTTTTATAATAAGATGAAACCTCCTAGCAAAATTTTATTAATAAACTGGATTATTATTAACTTGTATTCTTTGGTAATCAATTGGGTACAATGTGATCCAACCCACCCATTTTACCCCCTTAACTGTCCAAAATTGCACGCTTATAATCTGGCATATGCTGCATGCTTTCTTATTGCCATTCTGATGCCAAATTTTTACAGGTGTCACGTAATTCGTCATGTGAAGCTTTTAAAGGGATATGCTTTCGTTATGTGTGCTAATTCTAGTTAAAAACTACAAAGCATGTGGGCCCCGAAAGGCCGAAACCCTTAATGCCTCTTAATTGAGAGACTCGCCAAAGCATGTGTCCCCCAATTAAGAGGCTAATTAAGACCATCTTTCCAACCCACTTATTTTAGTAAACAAACCCATACACTAGCAAGTAGCATTAGAAATTTACACTTCAAAACAATGTTTAATGGGCTAACCTGGAAAATCTCAGCACAACCCTGATAAGCTAAAGTATCTCTTACAAGACCAGGATGATATGCAAGATAAGGTTGCCCTGAAGATCGTAGCCTGTGCAAAAAAAGTGATCAGTTTAGTCGTTGATCTGCGGTTTAGAACTTGTAAATCTTGGCATGAAATATGTGACGTCAAAGGTCGCAATTTGTTCTCCTTTTTTTTTTTGGTAACCATGGTTTCCGACACATTGGCCGAATAATCCACGGGGTTTGAACCCACCGCCACACATACTCAAACCAGGTAAAGCCCTCCCTTTTCAGGAGGTTGGCGTGACCACTTCAAGGTTGTTTGCACCTAGCAGGAATTGAACTTGAGACTTCACACATTTTAGAGTGATAGCCACAAACCCTTTTGCCACTAGGCCACCCTTGAGTGGTTAATTTGTTATCCTTTTCATTTGAAAAGAAAAAGGGAAATAGATGCGAAGGATGAAAGCGTGCGAAAAATATTTTCTATTGATTCATGATACAAACAAGTGATATATAGAGATATGAACAGAATTTTAAAACCTGCATAGTGGTGTTTTGTATAAGTCATCAAAAAGATTATAAATGAGTTGATAGTTCACATTTTCACTAATAAAAAGTCACTGGGAAGTACTTTAATCAGTACCATCCAGTCCAAGTATTGCAGATGTATGTGAACTGCGTTGGGTGAAATATTACGTCAACACACAATAGTGGATTAGGTTCATGTATGTTCTTCTCTTGCAAAGAAGTTTGTCTTTCAATGAGAGGATAGAAAAATGCGTAGACACAAAAAGATTGAAAGATTTAAAAAGATGTTAAAAAGAAATAAGATGGCAAAAATGTTTAGTAAAAGGTGAAGTCCAAGCATGGCAATAGGGTGTTTATTTATAGACAAGAAGACAACTCACTGTTTGGCGCGATGATCCCAAAGCGTTGACGTGCGGGCTTGGCGTGCCAGACCTGTTTTGTTATCTTGTCGATATATAGTCCTTGCCTATCGCTAAGCTCTTATGTGCACTTCACCAAATCTCTATTGTAATTATCTTGTGTATTTGTGTGATTCGGATAGTGTGTAAATCCGATAGTGTAGATCTAGTGATTGTGTATTGATTGTGAAGTGGTAGATTGGTTCTAGCTAAGATTAGGACTCGACATTTAGCTTAGTGTCGGAAAATAACGTAAGCGACGTGTAAACGGTTTTCTCCGCCTGAAGGGAGCTTGTTGACATAGTGAAATCTCGAGTAGGATACTCGGGGAGTGGAGTAGGGCGAAGAAGAGCTTCGTAGCCGAACCACTATAAATCTTGGTGTCTTGGTTTGATTGTTCCTTTCCTTATCTCTTCATATTATTGTCATTGTTATTTAGCTTTAGTTTAGATTGTTATATTGTTTGTTCATATTGTGAATTGGTTAAACATACAACTCGAATCTACATATTTTGTAAGCAAAGTTTTTAAAACGAAAACGAACCTGTAAACTATTCAACCCCCCTTCTAGTTTCCACAATTGGTATCAGGAGCCAAGGTCACTCAAGATTTTTAAAATATACTGTATTTTAAAGCTTGGATCGATCTATGGATTCCGACAAATATCTAGAAGGGCAATCTATGCAAAGACCACCACTCTTTGAAAGTGATAGTTTTATTTATTGGAAAAATAGATTCGAGACATATGTTAAATCAAAAGATCTAGATCTTTGGCATGTTATTACCAACGGTGATTTTCAACCCATTCAACAAAATCCGGAAACCAAATTAGATGAGGTTATCCCTTTTGAAAAACAAAGTGATGATCTTAAAAAGAGACTCGCGAAAAATAATGAAGCGAAAATGGTTATTTATAATGCTTTGCCTAGAAAAGAATATGAAAGAATTTTCATGTGTAATACGGCAAAAGAAATTTGGAAAACATTGTTAATCACCCACCAAGGTAATAGTCAAGTCAAAGATAATAAGATTGACCTTTTGGTTCAACAATATGAACAATTCGTCATTTCCGAAGACGAATCTATAGATAGTGCTTTTGCTAGATTTAATACTATTATTACTAGTCTAAAAGCTCTCGATGAAGGTTATTTTAGCAAGAACTATGTTAGGAAAGTTCTTAGGGCTCTACATCCTAAACGGAGAGCAAATGTCACGGCAATTGAAGAGTCGAAAGACTTAACATCACTATCTCTTGATGAACTTATCGGGAACCTCAAAATTAACGAAATGATCATCAAGAAATATTCCGAAATAGTCAAAGAAAAAGTTGAAAGGAAATCTCTTGCTTTAAAGGCTAAGAAAGAATCTAGTGATGAAGAGTGTTCGACTTCCAGAAGTGAAGACGAAGAATACGCCATGGCAGTAAGAGACTTCAAGAAGTTCTTTAAGAGAAGAGTGTTAGCCTCAAAATATTGAGTCGAACAATGGAAGTTCGTTCATTATATTAGGTCTCGGTCACTTAATTAATTATTCGTTGTAATAGGCTAGAAGGGTAAACGGGCTCGTAAATGTAAGCTAATATTGTATGTGTATCGGGCTAAAGCCCAAGTCAATCCCGAGCCCGGCCCAAGTAAAAGCCCACACACCCCATGTAGTTGTGTAGGGTATTTATACCATTTTCCACTATGGAAAATGGTGTTGATTCTCATTTGTATTTTTCTCATTTGCAAGAATTCAACCAACTCTTTTTTCTCTCTACTTTCTCTCTCTAACTTCTCTCTAAATTTCTTCCATATTTTATCTCATCTTATTTTTCTTGTTTCAATAATGAAGTGAAAGTGATATTGGGTTCCGACATTTGGTATCATTCGCCACGGGTGGGTTTAGTTTTCTTTTGCTTTCGTTGTGGGTATTTCGGTGTGGTTTCATCGTGGTTTAGTGCTTGTAGTTCCTTGGCTTCAAAAGCGTCTATTTGTGGTTTTTGTTTGGTTGATGTGCAAAATGCAAGGACGGAAAGAAGCAAAGAATCGAGCAACGTACTTGTTTGGACCGAACGAGTTCTTGGTGTCTCAACCGAACGAGCAAAATTCTCTTTTGAGACCGAACGAGTTTACTCCTTCAAGGACCGAACGAGTTTACTCCTTCAAGGACCGAACGAGTTTATTTCTATTTGGACCGAACGAGTGTATTTCTGTTTGGACCGAACGAGTAATTTTCCTTTGAGGACCGATCGAGTAATTTTCCTTTGAGGACCGATCGAGTGATTTTCCTTTGAGGACCGATCGAGTGATTTTCTTTGAGGACCGATCGAGTCTCATCCTTCAGGGACCGAACGAGTGGTGTATGTTTGGACCGAACTAGGTGTCTTTGTTGAACCGAACTAACCAATCGAACTAGAGGACCGAACTAGCTTTCCTTTAGAACCGAACAAGACAATAGAACTAGACAACCGAACCAGCAAACCGAACAAGCATGAACCGAACTAGGTGATTTGCATAAGGACCGATCTTGTCATTTTTTTTGTTTTACGGTTTTTTCTTGATTTTGTAAAATCCCGCGAAAGATACGATTCTTTTCTCGGTTTAAATCCAAGATTTGTAAAATCCCGATGAACCTTAATTTTCTCACGTCCACAACAATCAATCAACTGTTACCCTGCTTAAGATCCTACCAATCCTTCTCACTTCATAATTCTTAAATCATTCATCATGACAACTCCAATTGCAACTTCCACAACCGACAGTCAAATGCATAACAACATAATGGCAGATGGGTCAAGGGATCGTCCACCAATGCTTGCAACGGGACGATATGCACAATGGCGATCACGGTTCTTACGATACATTGATACAAGACCAAATGGTGATGCCTTACGGAAGTGCATTCTCATAGGTCCTTACACTCCAACGATTGTCAAAACACCAGCTGTTCCTGCAACAGAGAATTCTCCAGAAATTCCTAAACAAACATCAGTCGAGACAGTTACAAATATGACTCCTGAGAACAGAGCTCATTTTGAATCTGAATAAAACATTCATTTGATATTCGACCTGGAATTGGAGATGAAATATACTCAACTGTTGATGCATGTCAGACTGCTCAAGAAATGTGGGAAGCCATCGAAAGGTTACAACAAGGTGAATCACTCAATATTCAAGATGTCAAGACAAACTTATTTTGGGAGTTTGGTCAATTCACTTCTCACGATGGAGAAACAATTGAGTCTTACTACACAAGATTCTACAAAATGATGAATGAAATGATCAGAAACAATTTGACAGTTGCAACGATGCAAGTCAATGTTCAATTTCTTCAACAACTTCAACCAGAATGGTCAAGATTTGTCACGATTGTGAAGCAACAACACAAGTTGGATGAAGTTTCATACCATAAGAAGCTCTTTGTCATCTAAAACAATACCAAAAGAAGTTAATGAAACTCCGTGCTTAGAGGAAGGCCAAGAATGCTAACCATTAGCAACTTGTTTTGCTACAAGCTCAAACAATGCAAGATCCTTATTACCAAACATCAAAACCTGTCACAAAATCATAGTGCACCAACTCAAAGCTTCACTTCCAACCAGATCTCATGCAACTACAAGATACAAAGCAAAGAGATAGCCAAACCAATCACACCTCCATCTGAGTCAGCTTCTGAAGAAGACAGTGATCCTGAAAAAGCTCAGAAGGATAAAGACATGCAGAAAAATTGGCTCTCATTGCAAAGTAAACTCAAGAAACTCTACAAACTACCAACAACAACCTCAAAAACTTCCTCAAACAAACCAGAAACAAGAATGTGGATAATACTCACAAGATACAAGAATGACAACAACTAGACAGTTTGGAACAGAGGGACATTTAATGTGTTTGGGGGCTAGGGAAACTGTAGTGTCCAGTAGTAGCAAAAGTCTGGGTACAGTGTTTTTAACTGCAATGAATTTGGTATTTATGCTAAGGATGCAGAAAGCCCAAAACAGGGTTAAGACATCCACGTATCACAAGAAAGATGTTGCTGTGTAAACAAGCTGAGAAAGTTTCAACTTTAAGCAACAATCTGACTGGCTTAGCAGACACGGATGAAAGAGATGATGAACAAGAGTTGGAAGCACATCACAGTTACATGCAAAGATTCAGGAGGTTCCTAATGCAGTACTCAGGCCATGACGCTGGACCACATTGGAACATGGTAACAATATGATACTAAATAATAATGTGTTTTGCCAATGATATACACATTTTGAGCATTCTGATTCCATTAGTAACACATGTGCAGTGGAAACGGGTGATAGTAATGCCATTCCTGACTCACCAGATATGTGTGCTAATGATATTCAGGGTGACCAAAATGATGTAGAATGTGATGATGAACAGTGTTTGCACTGCTAATTTAATTGCTAATCTTAAAAACTGATTCGATTGAAAATAAAAAGATTCAAAAGCAAATTAAAGAAAGCAAATGCAACATGACTCAAGAGTTACTGAGTGCTAAATCTATTCTGCCGGAAACTAGTAGAACTCTAGGAGAATCAATAGTATTCGGGATAGTTACTTAGTTGCACTTCAAAATAAACAGACTGAGTTTGAGAGGTACAAGGCCTTTAATGATCGTAAATGGTTGACTATGACAAACTTGAACGAAGGTTAAATGAAACTCTAGGACTCTTAGCTCAAAAAAAGACATTACATAGAAAGAAGGTTTAAAAGTTACAAGCCTAATGAAATATTCATGTTGTCAAAGAGAAAACATGATGAATAGTCAAACAGAGTCTGTTAACCAAGTCACATTACGAAGGTCTTGTCAAGGAGAAAACAAAGGTAATAACGGATTTGAAGCTTAAGGAAGAAAACGATATGACCAAAATGATTTTCAATTGGAAAACAAATAAAGTTTTTGAATGAAATTGATTTAACAAACGAGTCCAATCATCCAAAACCATTCTATGTTAGCACCCAAGATGCCCTATATTTAATGGAAGACCTACCTTTGCCAATCCAAGGTACCCTCAAAAGGCTCAAAAAATGAAATACATGTTGTATGCGATCCCACATGACCAATCTGATCCTGGCAAACAGACTCTGTCGTCCCCAGATCGGAAGAGACTCAGAACTCATGAAAAAGAGAGTCAATCAAAATTGAATAAAAGACTTAGTGAAACCTTTGATTATACAAATTTAAAATAAGTCTTAATGAAATTTTCAAACCCCCGACTCAGCATTAATGAACACTTCAGTTCGCACAGGCAAATGAAATAAGAAAGAAAGAAAGTCTGTGACAGAAAATCATTTGGAAAACAAAGCCAAAACAGTTTTTCAAAACCATAGATTATCTCTCCAGTGGAGTCCTCCCAAATCAATAAGCAAAAGTAGACAAGCATATAACGTCATGACAAATAACATTAATCATCTGAAAAATATTATCGATCAAGCATGGGTAAAACATTCAAACGACCTTCTTTATCTTCGTAACCCAACTGCGCAGGATATGGAAATCCTAGTTAAGAAATGTTTGATGCCCCTTGCCCTTAAGACTCAGAATGATAGTTTCGCATTTGTACATGACCTAAAGCCAAGTGAAATGCATGCAATTTTAAAGTACTTGAATCTCTTGAAGATGAACTTGATTACCTTGAAATCTGATAAGGCAGAATTTTCAACATGTATGATAAGCTTTTGCAAGAATGTGTGTCAAAGATTTTATGTGTTCTTATTTGCAATCTTCATCTGATTTAGATGAGATCACTGAATTACAATAACTTATATCATAAAAGTCAGGGAATGTGACTGTCTTGCACAAAAGCTTTCTGAACAAACTGAATTTGTAAGTAAAGAGATTTACACTGAGCTTTTACAGAGTTTTGCTAAATTAGAAACAACACTCATTTCTTTTTTCCCCCCCTCCCCTTTTGAAATCCCGCTTTAAAGAATTCAAGAACACTGAAAAATGACACAGTTTGCTATCTCTAAAGAAAAGGCGTCAAATGTTATTTTCGAAGGAACTGAACAATATTTTGAAATACAAGATTTGAAAGCTCAATTGCAAGACAAGAACATTGCAATAAGTGAGTTAAAGAAACTCATTAAAAATGCAAAGGAAAATCTATGGATACTAAGTTTGATAAACCATCTGTTGTTACGATGCCAAACACAAATGCTCAAAGGATTCCAAAACCATCAGTTTTAGGAAAACCGGCCTCCTTTTTCAAACTCTCTTGAGAGAAAATATTTTGCAATAAAAAAGTCGGTTTTAAAAACTAATGAGTCAGAGGGTTTATCAAAACCATCCAACTCCACAGAATTTGCCTCAAACAGCAAGGCAAGCTGTAAGAAACACAAATGTGATTAAACCAGGCATGTATCGAATTGCAAGTAGTACCACACAAACTAGAGCACCACAGTTGAAATCAGACTTCTAGGAATATACTATTCCTCGCGATCTACTTCTACCGGAGTAGCTTCCCAAAAACTAAATTAGGCAGACCACACATGCCTAGAAGCAATCAAAATGAAAGGAAAGGTTGTGCCAATCACTACATTGTGAAAGTTTAAGAAGACTGAAGTAGAAGAACACCCTAGGATTTCTAGTATTTCTAATCAAACAAAGTCTGTAACTGCGTGTAATGACAATTTAAATTCCAGAACTTCGAATGTTAATGCTGTTGTGCTACTTGTGAAAGTGTGTGTTTAGTCGAATCATGATCGCTTTAGTGATACTAAGTTTGTTTTTTTTTTTTTGAAGGACGAGAATGCCTAGAACTCAGAAGCCTATTGTAGTGCCCTATTAGTATAGAAAACCCAAAAGTCAAGCGAAAAACAAATCTGTTTGCAACACCATAAGAAAACAGTTGCACAGAATCCACTATCACCAAGTTTCCAAGACTTACAATAGGAAACTATAAGCAGAAAACTAGTAAGGCGTGGAAATGGTGGATAGCACAACAATGCCCATCAGCATATAAATGGGTTCCTAAGACAAACATGAAATGGGTGCCTAAAGTTAGGAATGAAATTGTGCCTAAAAGAGTTAGTTATGCCATAGATACTGTATCTAGGATAACTAAGGTCTTGAAAATCACAAACGCTTTAGGATCCAATTTGTCATGTATTCCATCATCTTCTAATTCCCTTGCAGATTGTACAACTCATCCTATTCAATTGTTTGACTCTGGATTGCACAAAGCACATGACGGGCCAAATCTATCTCTCTGTGTAATTTTGTTGAAAAATTCTTGGGAACCGTTTGTTTTGGCAAGAACAATTTGCCCAATTCTTGGTATGCAGATTTGGTTCAAGGAAATATCAACTATCAAAAGGGTTTACTACGTCGAAGGTCTTAATCACAATCTTTTCTTGGTTGGTCAATTCTGTGATGCGGATTTGGAGGTTGCATTTTGGAAATCTACATGTTTTGTTAGAGATCTTCAGGGAAACGACTTACTAACCGGTAATCGTGGAACTGATCTCTATACAATTTCTCTTTAAGAAACAACTTCATCAACTCCAATCTGTCTCATGGCTAAAGCATCACCAACTCAAGCATGGTTATGGCATCAAAGACTTTCTCATCTCAACTTCGACTACATCAACTTGCTTTCAAAGAAAGATGTTGTGATTGGTTTACCAAAACTGAAGTATGTCAAGGATCAACTATGTTCCTCTTGTGAAGTGAGTAAACAAACAAAGTACATTCAAGTCAAAAGACTGTTTCCATAGTTCTAAAAGGACGGTTAAATTGGCTTCATATGGGTCTTATGTGGTCCAATGCGGTTGCTAGCATAAATGGGAAGAAATATATTCTGGTAATTTGGTTTGATGACTACTCCAGATACATTTACTTGGACTCATCCTCATCATATATTCACTCACACATTCCAAGGATGAAACACCAGAAGTTTTAAAAGACTTTCTCACGATGATCCAAAGAAATCTTCAAGCCCCAGTAATTTTTGTTCGCACTGACAGAGGCACCGAGTTCTTAAACAAGACACTCCATGCATTCTTCAAAGAAGAAGGAATTGAGCATCAAACTTCTACACCTCGAACACCTGAACAGAACGGCGTTGTCGAAGATGAAAACTGGCGGACTCATCATTTTTTATATTTTTGTTGTTGAGGCTGCTCGAACGATGCTATCGGCTTCTAAACTTCCTTTATTCTTTTGGGCTGAAGCAATTGCAACCGCATGCTATACTCAAAACAGATCAATCATTATCCCAACTCATGAGAAAACGGCATATCACATCATTAATGACAGAAAACATTCAATTAAGCACCTTCACATCTTTGGTTGTACTTGTTACTTAACAAAAGATGGTGAAAATTTGGATAAGATGAAAGAAAAAGGGGATCCGTGCATTTTGGTGGGATATTCCACTCAGTCAAAGGGATATCGTGTCTTTAACAAAAGAACAAGGTTGATAGTTGAATCCATACATCTCAGATTTGATGAGATCAAAGAGATGTCAGAGACGTCTGTTACGAATGACACTTCAGGCCTCGTTCCCCAACGACAAAAGGCGTCAGAGTATGACAACCCTGACTCCGCACCAGAACTACAAAATGTTTCCCTATTCAGCATATAACAACAGTTCCATCACCAACAAGAGTTGGAAGGACCTCTTTTCGGTCCTTTGTATGATGAATTTTCAATGATGGTTACTCTCGTGAACAAGTCATCTTCTCCTACCGATAATTCTGCTACACAAAACACAACACCCTTCAACGAATATACACCCAACATCAGAACAACAAACTCAAACAAATGTTCATTGCAGAGGAAAACAACGAATAATCAAGCAAAATTTTTACCAATCCTTTCTGTACACCTGTACAAAAAAACGAACTTGCGAAGCTCCTTCCTCACTGCAATCAATTGCGTAATTCAAATGTGCATACCTTCAATCAACTTAAGATTCCGAATACCGATGGACCAAAAGATCATACCCGTATAACTAAGTTCGTGGAAATTGCCATCCACCAGTTCAAACAAACGAAACTTTCAACAGAATCACGAAATGTTTATGTTCGCAGTTCACCGTGAGGCACTTGCTGAACCAAAAAAACATTAAGGAGGCAATAGCTAGATTCGCCATGATTGAAGCAAAGCAGTGAAGAACTTCATCAGTTGACAGACTACAAGTCCTGGGAACTCGTTGACAAACCTTTGAGGCAAGAACGTAATCAGAGCTAAAGTGGTTAATGGAAAGAACAAAAAGGATAAAGACCAAACTGTTAATTCGCAAACAAAGCACAACTTGTAGCAAAGTGTTATGCTCAGGAAAGAGGGTATTGATACTTGAAAGCGAATCATTTGCTCCAGTTGCTCGCTGGGTAGGCTGTCAGGCATTTTTGTCGCATATGCTGCACACAAGTCTTTTCCAATTTATCAGATGGACGCAAAACTAAATTCCTTAAATGCGGCCCATTGACACAGGAGAGAGGTTTAACTGTTGCACAACCGACGGATTTGTTTATCCTGATCATCCAGACAAAGTTTACCGTCCTAAGGAAAGCTCTATATTGGATTAAAACAAGCTCTTGAAGCCTGGTAATGATGAACTCTCTCAAAATTCTTGATTTCTAAAGGTTTTACTAAAGGTATCATTGACCCGACCCTTTATTTCACGATAAAAAATACGGGGTAGGGTACATCTACTTGGCAGATTTACGTTGATTAAGACATTATTTTTTGTTCCACAAACCCTAAATTTTTCAAAACGTATTCTTGAAAAATAATGCAACGGTAGATTTGAGATGTCCTTAATGGGGGAAATGAAATTCTTTTTAAGGACTTCAGATCCACCAATCCCCACGCGGTATTTTTATCAATCAGGCCAAATATACTTTAGAGATTCTGAAAAAACATGGTATGGAAAAAGGACAAAGCATTGGTACACAATGGCTTACGAAACCTAAATTAATGCAGACTTGAGTGGTGCACAACGTAGACCAAACTGACTACCGTAGCAAAATCGGTCACTCATGTATCTGGACATCTAGTTAGACAGACATAAATGCAAGCTGTATTGTTTATGTGCAAGATATCAAGCAAGACGACTGAAAAACACCTCAAAGAGGTTAAAAGGGATCTTAGATACTTAAGAGGTACCATTCACATGGGACTACTGGTAATCCGAGGAAGGTTCTGGCTCTGATCTAACACTTTTCAGTGCCGACATAGCCGCTTGCCTTGATACTCGCAAAAGCACTTCTGGAGGAATACAGTTCCTAGGTGATAAGCTAGTCAGCTGGATGTCAAAGAAGCAAAACTGTACTGCAATGTCATCCGCAGAGGCTGAATACGTGGCGTTATCTGCAAGTTATGCTCAAGTAATGTGGATGCGGACACAGCTTCAAGATTATGCTCAACTACCCAAAAACAAAAATAACCGTTGTATTGGCACTCTCAGATCATCCATGGGGGAGCAAATCATGCAACCCCTGCAACACTCCTGTACCAACCATAACATAACTCGGTATCACTTTCATAAAGGAAACAGGTTGAAAAACGGTATATTATTATGAAGTGTACTTTATGTCAAACTGAATACCAATTGGCTGACAATTTTTACTAAAGCCCTTCCCGTAGAAAGGATTTCAGTATCTCGTCAGAGGAATTGTTACTGAGATGTTTGAACTACCAGCAGAATTGGAGGTTTCTGACAAAAGCAAACTGCCTTGATACTTCATCAAACATCAACATGTACATATTTTTGAAAAAAAAAATACAAAAATATAAAATTTCAAAAAGAAAATACAAAATCAAAAAATCAGAAAATGTTTCAAAAAATATTCTTCTCGGAGCCATTCTCTTTGGAATCGAGATAACATTACGTTACCTAGAAATGTTGATTAATATCGACACGGGCGTGTAAATGAAGTTCGAACAGGAGTTTCAAATGTTTTCAAAACATGTCATTTCTAAGTTTTCTTAATGGCTTATGTGCAAATATCATACGTAACCCCGGACTTACAAAAATAAAGGAAAGTTTATCTAAAAAGATAACTTATCCTAACAACGAGAAATTCAACGTTTCTCGGTCTTGAGCTGTTCTTACAAGACATTCAAAGTTTTAAGCTCAAGAAAAAGGATAGTGTACGCATAAGTGCGCTTACCCTTAGAGTTGGAAGAGAAGTCTTCTAACATGATGTTTTTCAAAAATGTTGAACACAATTTTTCAAGAATTACTCACTGACGATTCATAATCTTTCAAAATTGTGTGTTCAACACTCCAACTTTCAAGGGGGAGTTTTTCGAAAAACAAAGTTTAATGAGTTTGGATACATCATGCTCACACCATATCTTATGTATTGCAAACCATTCCCAAAAAGTATCTTAATACAATAAAGATAATAATGACAAGTTCAATAGAATGATAGTTTTATAAGATGCGACTAAGTAGTATCAACCTCAATTTTATATCGATTTGGACAATATTGAGTATCATTTTTAATTGGTGTCAAACATATGTAGAAATTGAGAGGGGGAGGCAAGATGACACAGTTCCAAATAATTCCATCGCAAAGCTTCAATATTTTTTCCATGACTTTCAAGACAAATTTTAATCACACAGTATTTCAAAATCTAAGTGACTTAGAATTTAAAATAAGGGGAGAAATGTAATTAAAATGTGATCTAAAAGACTCAAAGTGCTATTCGGAAACGGTTTCATGGTTCAATCTCATACCCTACAACACTATTTCACGACGATTCTAAGTCATAAGGTTGTAAGGTCTTTAGTATTTGTCCTAGTAGTGATCCAACCAGAAACCGAGGAATCTACCCAAGGACACTCAAGTTAGAAATAGCAGTCCTTAGGTATATTTGGAGATGAATGTGTATAAGGGAAGAATGCCGACTAAGATTGAGCTAACACTGGAACAATCACAACAAGGTGTTAGTAATGACGTCTTGGTAAGCATTGAAGGGGTTGAAGAATTAAAAAGAAATGTATGGATAAAGGGTGAAAAGAATGAAGCCCTCCACACACAACTTAGGGCAGAAAAACCGGGTCAATACATATGCTGTCAGCAATCCAATGTTGATGGGTTGGACATTTGAAGTACGACATCATGGACCCAGTGATTGCCAATGCATAACCCTTCCCAGCATTCGGGTTCCTCTCTAAAAGAAACTTGCTCATTTGTCACAGAGAAACACATCAACGACTTCTATTGACTTTTCTCAACTCCCGAGCTTAGTTAATATTGAATAGGTGGCAGTCTGCTCCAGCCTCCGATTACTAAAACCAAAATGCACTAATCGAGTCTAGAGCCAAGAGATCCATAAATAAATCTCATTAGGACACATTCCATGACAAACACTTGTTGAACATCATTAAGTTCACAAGCTGTTAACAAGAGTCCTACGCATTATCCTTGTGATTTTGCCAGAACATCCCGATGTGATACTGTATGTACTCACAATGATACGAGTTGGAAATCCGCTTATACCAGCATCAAACACGCTCTTGGGTTTAACAAAAAATAAGGTGACTTGCGAGATTCTATAATGAATCAAACTTGTGTCAACTGAAAGAAACAGATGGCATGCGATTCAATGTGAAATCAAACTTGACACCACACCAGAAATGAGAATTGACGGCTTAATCAGAAAAGATAGTACAAACCTATAACTACATATTCATCTCTAACCGTGTTGTCTGCTTTGAGACGTTCTGGTAATGAGAACAAGCAAGCATGGTAAATCTAACCATCTGTGCGCAGAAAGAACCTACACGCTTTGAGCTGGAAACCCTGTCAAGGAGATTCTTTGAATCTACCTGATCACAGGTACAATATTTATACTGTAAAACGGTCCTAACGGAACCGGAGGTTAATCTAAACCAAATCCGGACGAAATTGACAAGCCATATATCGTCCACAACCGCTATATTGCTAACTGTTTTAATTTCAGATACATAAAGATGCGGAGAATGGTGATGCCTCTCATTCCAGCTGAAGTCGGATTCATTACCACATGCTCATGCTCAAACTACAAAGACATTCTATAAGCATCAAGATTCAAGAATCATGAAAGCTCAAGAATTAAAGACAAAGACTTCCGCACAAAACTCTAATATTATCAAAAGAATAACTCCTCAGAGAATCAAGCTTCAAAGGGAGATTGAAGCAGCTTTCAAGATGATGCATAAGTATGAGAGCATGTTGTCAATGACACAAATCGCAAGGTGGCAAAGATGATCAAGACAAGCAAGGAAAAGATTTAAAGATCTCGGACATAAAGACGAAGTCGAAAGACAATGACAAAGGCTCAAGATCAAAGATCACAAAGCATGAAGGAACAAGCCTACAACGATTAGAGACCCAAGACCACAATCGTAACGACAAAAGGAAACTCATTAATCTCATGAGGAGTGTCACAAGAACTCACTTCGGGGGAGATTGTTAGCCTCAAAATATTAGTCGACAACATGAAGTTCGTTCCATTATATTAAGGTCTCGGTCACTTTAATTAATTATTGTTGTAATAGGCTAAAGGGTAAACGGGCTCGTAAATGTAAGCTAATATTGTATGTGTATCGGGCTAAAGCCCAAGTCAATCCCGAGCCCGGCCCAAGTAAAAGCCCACACACCCCATGTAGTTGTGTAGGGTATTTATACCATTTTCCACTATGGAAAATGATGTTGATTCTCATTTGTATTTTTCTCATTTGCAAGAATTCAACCAACTCTTTTTTCTCTCTACTTTCTCTCTCTAACTTCTCTCTAAATTTCTTCCATATTTTATCTCATCTTAAAAGAATACTCCATGGCGGTAAGAGACTTCAAGAAGTTATTTAAGAGAAGAGGTAGATTCGTGAGACAACCTCGGAACGACAAAAAGACATTCCAAAGAAGCCGTGATGACAAGAACGGTAAAAGTGATAGAAAATGCTTTAGATGCGGCGACCCGAATCATCTTATTAGGGAATGTCCAAAACCACTGAAAGACAAGAACCAAAGAGCATTTTTCGGAGGTTCTTGGAGTGATAGCAGTGAAGAAGATGATGAGAAAGTCAATAACGAAATGTGTTTAGTAGCTCAAGCATCAAGTGAGGTATGTTCCAAATCCTCTTACTTTAGTGATGAAAACTCGTCAATAGATGATTTAAAAAAATGAGTTTAAAGATAATCACTAAAAATAAAAGACTAAAAGCCACTAGATGATACTTAGGAAAAGGAAATTAGTAATCTAAAAAAGAAAAATGTTCTAAACTCCGAGAAAAACAAAAATTTAGATCTCTTGAATGTGTCAAATTTCATGAAGCTTAAAATTGAAAAAGAAAAGCAAATAGAAAAGCTTTTAAACTAACCAAGTTTGAAAAGAGCACACATTGCTTAAATGAAATGTTAAATCATCAAAAACCCTCCGGTGAAAAGTTAGGGTTAGGGTTTAATTCATTTGAAGCATCATCTAGTGGAACTAAGGATATAAAATTTGTGAAAGCTCAGAAAAATGCATCCTCTATTAGAGGTCCCATAAATATTGGCGGCCCCCTTAATATGTAGGCGGCCCCCAAAGCAAATATGAGACCGCCCACCAGGAACTAACACCTGTATTTGAAAAAGTGTGTCTTTTTAAAATCTAGTTTTGGTCTTAAGACCAAACACATAATTAGTAAACAATGTTAAAGTTCCCTTTTCTATGATAATGAAGTTAAACAATTTTATAAGCCATTATCAAAATCCATAGTTGGATTTTCAAAACCTAATTTTAGATCAAAAACTCCACCACCTAGAAGAGTCACAAATAATTATTATCGTCTGAAAAACACCGCAACCAAAAAGAAACGTTGGTCGACAAAATCAACCTCGTTGCTATTCCCCCGAAACTTAGAACAAATTCCCTACGTCAAAGTTAATCCATAGAAAATGTTTTATTCCATTTCCATCATCCCACACCAATATGCGCATCAAATGCAATGGATGTTTTAGCACTAACAACTTTGATCCCATGAGAAATGAGGCCCAAATGTTTTGAGGAGTTTGCCTATATAAATAATTATGCCTGGATTCGATTGGAAACCCAATGAGTGGATAAGATAGCGATGCTCCAAAGCAAATGACGGTAACCGAAAGCTTTTTTTTAAGCTACAAGGTAAGTTATTTTTTTGAAGCAATCTTCGCGTAATATCATTGGCAACGGTACGATCTCGAATGAACTCCTACAAAATAAGATAATGTAGAACATTAGATAAATTTACGATTTAACTTGTTTTAAGTATAGGAAAATATGTTGAAATAAAGTGTAAGTAACTTCTCTGAACATGGAGATGAAATCACTAGAGGATGGTAAGGTCATAAGGTAGAGGTATTAGGAAGAAAGGCTTATGATGGTGATGAAATTAGGAATAAGCCTAAAGACCAAAATTTGTCCTATCCAACGATTGATGAAATTCCACGTTGTGGCATAGAAGATTATGTTACCAAATATTTCTCTCATTCAATCGTTAAGCATCTAAAGGAATTAGTTTAGAAAACTTACCCTAAGCTTAAAGTTTGATCAACACATTTTGGTGATGCTTGCACTAAATTGTGAAAGCCAAGCTCACGCAGCCAAGTCATAAGTCTAAAGAATATAGGTCTGCAATGACTAGATGCTTATAACTCCATCATAATGGTCCTTCATCAGTCCATCTTCCATACTAAGTTACCGAAGGAACCCGTTACACAAACCTTAGTCCATAGTAGATTACTACGACTAGGTATACCTGGACTAGATAACTTAAGGACAAAACCCAAAGCCTCAGATCAAATACAAAATATTTAGTAATAAATCTCAAAACCAATTAGGATTGGTACAATAGTGTCCATAAGAACCTGCCACGGTAGAGAATTTTATAATGAGGAGCAATTTGGAGAATTTGTAAAGCTAATGGTAATTACACAAAACTTCTCGGTTCGCAAATCACTCACTTCCTCAATCAAATGGTGTGGTTGAAAGGAAAAATAGGACACTTTAAGAAATATGTAAGACTATGTTGAATGAGCAATTGTTACCACAAAAGTTTTGGTGTAACGTCGTAGATACTTCAACATACATTCTCAACTGAATCCTAATTAGAGTCATCCTAGGAAAAACACCTTATGAACTCTTGAGAGGTAGAAAACCTACTCTTGATTATTTTAGAGTGTTTGGAAGCAAGTGCTTCATTTTAAACACTAAAGACTACCTTACCAAGTTTGACCCAAAGTCATACGAATGTGTTTTTTTAGGATACTCTCAAAATAGTAAAGCCATAACACTCCACCTTAACAAACATACTAGGAAAGCCGAAGATCACTCAAACGTGACGATTCGATGAAACTCCTCCACCCTCTAAGACATCAACCCTTGGTGATGATTACTTAGAGAAGAAAGAAAACATTTAAGGTTACCAAAAAGTAAAAAACCTAAAAAATGACATTGCGGATGAAACTTTAGAGATTGCCAAAATAGGTCAATATTAAAGAATCAAGGAACCACCAATGGAAAGATGTCATAGAAAACCTTCTACCAAAGAACCCATAGATCACAAGCCCAAAACCAAAGTAACTTCTTTTTTTTTATATCAACTATAGAACCTAGAGAAAGTGAATGAGCCTTAAACAGATATAGTTGGATAGTCGCCCTCTTCTATGCAAAAGAGATACAAATCAATTCATTGCTAATGACATTTGGGAGTTAGTTCCATAACCTAGGAATATAACAATCATAAGAACTAAGTGGGTGTTTAGAAATAAGTTAGACAAGAACGGTATTGTTTCTTGAAATAAGGCTAGGTTAGTTGCTCAAGGCTATAATCAATAAGAGGGCATCGATTATGATAAAACTTATGCCCCAGTTGCTAGACTTGAGTCAATTAGGATACTATTCGCTTATGCTTGTGCTTTAGATTTTAAGCTATTCCAAATGGATGTAAAAAGTGCATTCCTGAACGGTTTTATCAATGAGGAGGTATATGTAACACCCCGATATTTGACATAGCAGTGTAAGCTAATTTAGGGTATTGCTTCATGAACCAACAGTCATAATCATAGAAAACGACTCAAAAAAGACGTTTTGGAAAATTTAGTTATCATTTAATAATATATCAGAGTTTTACAAAAGGAGGTCCCAAAATACATTTAAAACATAACGGTTGAATGATAACAAGTTTGGACGTCTTTAAGTCCATGTCACTCCGTACCTTAAACTGCTTAGTTACCTGAGATAAACATGCTAAAAAGGTCAACACAAAGGTTGAGTGAAATTCATAGGTTTGTAATGAAATGGTTGAATACAAGTCATCATAAGTAATAATTGTACAATTACAATTATCTTGGAAAATAGTATTATTGCCCTAAGCTTATGAACTCAAATGTTAACATGGAAATCACCTCAGTGACATTATTGAGGAACAAATGTCCTCTTGGAAAGGTAACTTGCCAAAGTTACCCATTATTCTCACATATAGTGCGTTTGATTACCTCATGTACAGGTAAACACAAACGGGATTCGTCAATCCCGATAGATCTATCCATAATATTTTCGCTCCACACTCAGTGATTACTTGTTCTGATTAAATTGATATTGGCAGTAAAATTAAACTTAGGCAACAACATATCAAGATAGCATACAGTTAGAAAACACTTGTATTCATGGTTTTATAGCATTTCTCTCCCCCCACGGAATTGAGCAAACGATATAGAAGGAATAGGACTAGAACTCACCTTAATAGAGAAATCTGATTGACGTCAAAAGTGACTCAAATGGAAGTAAACAGCTTCGTCACACAACCTAGGGTAATATGTCAAGTCTTAGTTCGATTGTTTATATTTCAAAACTTTATTTCATAACGTTTAACATAAATATTAATTTGGTTTATTAATTTGTGAACACATCGTATCACACTGTTCGGTTAGCTATCATAAATCCAGAGGTCAAGTAGTAAAGCGGATAAAGGAGCTAGACACTTTCAAAACGTAAATCCAGTAACTCCGTCAAAACGTCTACCCAAATGAAAGCCCCTTATATGATATTCCCTAGTAACGTGGAAACGATTATATGTTTAAAAGATAAATTTTATCTTTTAGGGATTCTTAAAAGCTAGTGGATGATATATTATGTAAATATATAACATATAATTGATTTATAATGTTACGATCGATGAATGAAATGATAAAATGCGTTCGGGTTACTAAAAAATCGAGTTCTATAATTTAAATAATTTTTATTATTTAATATAAAAATATACATTTTATACCCTTAAGAATTCCCGAAAATGAACAATATATACCCTTGCTTATATATTTTAAACAATTTAAAAACCCTTATTAAGCCAAGGGTATATATTGTCATTTTCGAATTCTTAAGGGTATAAAATGTAATATTTTTATATTAAATAATAAAAATATATTTAAACATTATAAGACTCGATTTTATTATAACCCGACGCATTTATCATTCATTCATCGATCGAAACATTATAAATCAATTATGTTATATATTTAACATAATTTATCATCCACTAGCTTTTAAAGAAACCTAAAAAGATAAAATCTTATCTTTTAAACTATAACGTATCACGTTACTAGGGAATTTCATATAAGGGGCTTTCATTTGGGTAGACGTTTTGACGAGTTACTGGATTTACGATTTAAAGTGTCCTAGCTCCTTAAACGTTTACTACATGACCTCTGGATTATGATAGCCCGAACAGTGATACGATGTGTTCACAAATTAATAAACCAAATTAATATTTATGTTAAACGTTATGAAATAAAGTTTTGAAATATAAACAATCGAACTAAGACTTGACATATTACCCTAGGTTGTGTGACGAAGCTGTTTACTTCCATTTGAGTCACTTTTGACGTCAATCAGATTTCTCTATTAAGGTGAGTTCATAGTCCCATCTTTATATGTTTTTCCAAATCCCGTGGGGAGATACATGCTATAAACCATGAATACAAGTGTTTTCTAACTGTATGCTATCTTGATATGTTGTTGCCTAAGTTTACCTTTACTGCCAATATCATTTAATCATGAACCATTAATCACTTGAGTGTGAACGCGAATATTATGGATAGATCTATCGGGATTGACGAATCCCGTTTGTGTTTACCTGACATAGGTAATCGAAAAACGCACTAAAATGTGAGAATAATGGTAACTAGCAATTTACCTATCCAAGTAACATTTGTTCCTCAATAATGTCACTGAGGTGATTTCCATGTTAACATTTGAGTTCATAAGCTTAGGGCAATAATACTATTTTCCAAGATAATTGTAATTGTACAATTATTACTTATGATGACTTGTATTCAACCATTTCATTACAAACCTATGAATTTCACTCAACCTTTGTGTTGACCTTTTTAGCATGTTTATCTCAGGTAACTAAGCAGTTCCGAATATAATGTCGTCGACATATATTTGAACGATGATGAGGTTTGAACTTTTCTTCTTGGTAAAAAGAGTGTTATCTACCATTCCCATTTTGTATTCATGTTTAATAAGAAAAGCTTTTACTCTATCATACCAAGCTTTGGGTGCTTGTTTAAGACCTTATAAAGCTTTCTTAAGTTTATAAACATGATCCGGTTTTTCAAAGTCAATAAATCCTGGAGGTTGTGCCACGTATACCTCCTCATTGATAAAACCGATCAGGAATGCACTTTTTACATCTATTTGGAATAGCTTAAAATCTAAAGCACAAGCATAAGCTAATAGTATCCTAATTGACTCAATTCTAGCAACCGGGGCATAAGTTTTATCATAATTGATGCCCTCTTGTTGATTGTAGCCTTGAGCAACTTACCTAGCCTTATTTTGAGAAACAATACCGTTCTCGTTTAAATTGTTTCTAAACACCCACTTAGTTCCTATGATTGTCATATTCCTAGGTTGTGGAACTGACTCCCAAACTTCGTTAGCAATGAATTGATTTAATTCTTCTTGCATGGCGACTATCCAACTATCATTCATTAAGGCTTCATTCACATTCTTAGGTTCTATAGTTAATATAAAACAAAAGAAGTTACTTTGGTTTTGGGCTTGTGATCTAAGGGTTCTTTGGTTAAGGTTTCATATGACATTTTCCAATGGATGGTTCCTAGACTCCTTAATATTGACTATTTTGTCAATCTTTAAAGTTACATCCTCAATGTCATTTTCTAGGTTTTTCTTTTCGGTAACCTTAATTGCTTCTTCTTCTTCATCTAAGTCATCATCCACCAAGGGTGATGTCTTAGAGGGTGGAGGAGTTTCATCGAATGTCCCGTTGAGTTATTCTGCGACTTTCAACGTATTTTTATTAAGCATGATGTAGGCTTTACTATTTTGGGAGTAACCTAAAAAGACACCTTCATATGACTTTGGGTCAAACTTGATAAGGTAGTCTTTAGTGTTTAAAATAAAGCACTTGCTTCCAAACACTCTAAAATAATCAAGAGTAGGTTTCCTAACTCTCAAGAGTTCGTAAGTTGTTTTTCCTAAGATGGCTCTAATTAGGTAGTCTTTAGTGTTTTTCCTACCTCATTATCAAATTCCTTACCGTGGTCGGTTCTTATTGAGACTATTGTACATCCTAATTGGTTTTGAATTTTCTTACTAAATAATTCGAATTGATCGAAGGCTTCGGTTTTGTCCTTAAGGAATCTAGTCCAAGTATACCTAGAGTAGTCATCTACTATGACTAAGGTGTAGTGGTTTCCTCCGTAATTATAACACCCCGCCCCGAAGGGCATCGGATTACGCAGCGGAAATTAGCAATTTGGTGTTACTAAATAGCATCCTTCACCACGATAATAGAAAACGACCCAAATGAGACGTTTAAAACAACATGTGTTTCATTATTATTCAGAGTTAAAGTGCGTCAGGTCCTACAAAATCGCAACCACCGTCCATTACAACATTGAAAGACAAATGTTTTTAAATAAAAGACATTGTTTATTGGCCCAATATTGTGTGTGTTGAACGTGGGCCTTAAGCGTTTTATCACAATCTTATTTTTGTGTTTGTGTTTATGTTTCATTGTTTCTTCCTTCTTCCGAGGATAAAAAGTCAGCTTGTAATATTCTAAAAATAAAAAATAAAAAAATTCGTTGTTTTTTTTTGGTCTCATCAGCGTATTCCAGCTTATTGCAAGACATAGCTTATTTCGATTTCTTTGAGTTTCTAGCTTATTTACTTTTTTCAAAGCTTTTAAGTTTTTCACTCTAGAAAGTCTTTTAAGCTTATTAGTTTTTTTCCGTGGCTTATTGTGGTTGAAAGAAGCTTATCATTAAGCTTATTTCTGGTTGGTTTTTCGTGCAAACAAGGCTGAAACGAAGAAAAAAAAAGTGCCAATAAGGTGTTTGATATATTGCTTGAACCGATCTAGTATCGCCGATCGAGTTGAACTTTTTTGGACCGAACGAGTGGAAAAACTCAAGGATCGAACGAGTGTCATTTTACAAGAGCCGAACGAAAAACTTTTGTAGAGCCGAACAAGTGAACTTTTGTAGAGCCGAACGAGTGAACTTTTGTAGAGCCGAACGAGTGAATTTTTTGTAGAGCCGAACGAGTGAACTTTTGTTGAGCCGAACGAGTTCTCGACAAGAGTGAGCCGAACGAGTGCATCTCACGAGAGCCGAACGAGGGAAAAACTTAAGAGCCGAACGATTTTTTTGAGCCGAACGAGCTAGTTGAAAACAACCGATCTAGTCAAGTTTGTAGAGCACCGAACTAGTCAAAAACCCTTTAGGAACCGAACTACATCAACCACGGACAAAAACTTACACGTTTTAACTAATTTTCGGTTTTTCGGTTTCGAGTGACGTTAAACGACGGGACTTAAGAATTATATCATCGTGTTCGTGACATCGTTTCGATCGACGTGGTATATTTACTTTTAACCGTCGATAACCGTATGAGTTCATAAGATCAAAAGTTCAATCGTTTCATTTCTTATACATTTCAAACGAAGAAGCAAAAGTAATTAGGAGGGAACGTTTGCATTTATTATCAAGTTTCAAAAAGTGTCACATGCAGTCCCTCTCTTTCAACTATAATTTCAAACTAAGAAGCAAAAGTGTCCTTGTTGCATTATTAACCCTCTTTGTTAAACTACAATTACACCGTTAGTTTTTTTTCGAATACATCAACCGTTAATCATTTCAAGCTCAACATTTGTGCACCGTTCATCGTTTTACGCTCACAAATCGTTAACGAAAGTTCAAATTCTTCATTTTAACAACGGTTTCAACAACATCAATTCTATTTTCACGGTTTTTCTTGATTTAGTAAAATCCCGCGATCCACTCACGTGTTTTCTCGGTTTAGTCAAGATTTGTAAAATCCCGTGAAATAGTTTTCCACCACAACAACAAATCACTTTACCCACTAAAGATCCTTGTTTATCATTTCACATCACTTTTGCAATGTCAATTCAACAAGACATCAATGCTTTTAGAGCACAACGAATTGCAAACACACATGATCCTTTGTCATTAATGGCAAACACTCAGACACCGTTTCACCTAGATCACTCATCACTCATTACCTACATACAACATCCGCAACCCAACAACAACTTTGTCTCACAACCTTCATTCAACACGAACTACCTGCAACATCCAATGCAAAATCCAGGAGATATCTCAAATCCCACAACTGCATTTAACATGGCACTTGCACTCATGGCTAAGGCAATTACTCTAAACAATGGCACTCTAACAATTCACAATCAAAGAAGTTCATCAAACCCTAGCAACATGCAGATTGCACAACCGGGTATGAATGTGGATCAAGACAGACGAATGCTAATGGTTGAAGATAATGTTGAGAACCAGTTCAGAGCGAATGCAATGCAAAATGTCAGGAATCAGGTTGTCCAGGATACGGTTTAAAATCTGGGTATTCGGACCGTTGAAAATCAGAATGGGCTTAGTGTTGTTCCAGGGATTGCAAATCAGCATGGGAATGGAAATGTTGTAGCAGCATGGGCTGAGGGTAGTAGTAATGGGATTAATGAAAATCGGATAAGGGGTTACAACTGCAGAGGAGAGGATCATTATGCCAGCAACTGCACAGTAAAGCCAAGGAAACTGGATGCTGCTTATCTTCAGAAACAGATGCATATTGCTCAAAAGGAACAAGCAGGGATTCAACTCACATCTGAGGAATTTGATTTTATGGCTGCTGCAGGTGTGATAATTGCTTAATTGTATATATAAATTACCCGGGATTTTGCCAAATAAAAGCCAAGAAAATGCCAAAAGGATAGAAAAATGTGTGCTTTTGTGTCTATTATGCAGGAAAGGATAATAAACATTTGGATACTAGCTATCGAATTAGTAAAAAAATATTTTGCTATTTTTGTATAAAAATATAAAAAGTTCATTAATTCGATTCCTATCGAATTAGTAAAAAAAATAAAAAATAATA
>BQNB010065414.1:0-34950 GCA_026074375.1 Tanacetum coccineum | reverse complement strand
CTGTTTCGTAACGTGGAGGCCACGCCTCGCGCTATATCGCCGCTATAGCGCGCTATGGCGCCGCTATTTAGAACCCTGAGTAAAAGAAACGCGTACCTCTTTGATAATTGATCAAGAAAACAAAACAAGCAATTAAAGTAAATTGCCTCTACGGTTGCTTACACAGTCACGTCAACCGGACACGTTAAGCTTGCTTGACTTAAACTTCACTATCAAACAACCTTTGTATTAACCGAATATCAAACGCACCCTTTGAGATGATATGCGAAAACCAATGAACCGAATTAGGGTTATAAGGAAAACCCTAATGAACCGAAAATCCAATGAACCGAAAATCTACAACCCAAAACCCTAGTTGGGGTTTAACCTTCGACCCACAATCACCACGTGCATATACTTGTTATGTCGAGCTAGGAAGTAAGCAAGTGAGGATCGATTACACCTTAAAGTTGAATCGAATGTGGTGAAAAACTAGCACCGAAAATCACACAAACTCTTGATAGATTTTGTTGAAATCGGGTGGAACAAAGAACAAAGAACAACCAAATTTCTGTTGGAGGATTTTGAGAGTGAATGGTGTGTTAATGAGCTATGGGGTAAGGGGTATTTATAACCCTTCAACCCAAGTCTTGATGAACTAGGAGACGAGTCCTAGTTCTATGACAACTCTTCATTCTCTTGTTCTCCTTATCCACCAATCGAACAAACATCCCCTCTCAATCCTCCTTAGGAAACCGGCCACCTTAGGGTTCGGGCTTTGTTCATTTATAGTCCTTGGTATTATTAAAGTGAAGTATAAAACGCGTTCTCCGTGTATTAACGTGTGTGTCCCCAATAGGCTCACATATTCGTAATGTATTCGTGCTAGTTCGACTATCACAATCCAACAAAGGAGTGTGGTGTAAGACTAATTTGTGACGAAGATATACAACAAGAAGCAGATTTAAGTATGCTCCAAGGCCTCCCAACTCCAACACAACATGGTGGGATGTTAGGCCTAAGTGGGGTGAGTGGTTCTTTACTGGTCGTGGTAGTCGAATTGAAACTTGCAAACATGGGTTAGCTAGCCACTCGTATTTTCAATCTCCACATTCCTTAGGGAATAACATCTTTTGAGAAATAAAAATTGTTTTTTTTTCTACATTCAACATTTATGAGAGTTGTTAATTTTTTTTCTTCACATGTAAGGTTTTATGTTAATCTTGATTCCAAATTAGTCTTTTTCTGTGTCACCGATAACTTCTCTTGCAGCTGCTACATTATCGGTTGAACCATGACACTACATCGCCACAATCTTGTCGATTCATATAAAGGTGGAATTAGTGGATATTGATATTTGTTAGGTTGATTAGCTGTTTAGATCTAAAACTTATTGAATATTTAAAAAAAAGGGATGAAAAGGAGTTGGAGCTCAAGTACCAAAACACGTCGAGGGCTAATAGTGCTTTTTATTGTAAGGGGGTGTTTGGCTAAGCTTATTATAAGCTTATTAGTTGTGGTTTGTGATGGTGAAAATAGGGCCTAGTTCGTGTTTTTGGGTGTAGAAAGTTTATTGCATTTTGGATCTTAACAAGTTTGGAATTGTTTGGTGTTGAATAATATTTTCAAGTTTTGCATTTATCTGTAATATGTGCGATCATTTGTTGCTAACTAGTCGAATCATATATCTGTAAAAACGTTCAGTTTTTTATTTAGTGTGACCTAATGTGACAAACTTGTATAGTTTTTTGAATGTACAAAGGCTGTTACCAAATTTACTACAGTAGCTTGTAACGTCAGTAAAAGGTTTTAGGTGGTCTTTATTTTGATGTAAAGAGATGGATTGGATATGGATCTGAAATATTTTTTCATAGACCGCGTTGAATGATATCGCTGTTAAGCTCTTTAGTTATATCATTGCAATTTATCATAGTTTGCTGTTAACTGAAATAGAATCTTAGTTTTGTGATTTTGTTTTAATACAGTTTTGGTTCAATTGGCATCTCGAACTACACATTTTTATGATCAATCTGTGTTTATTGATAATGAATTTGAAGTTTTCTGATCTGGTTTGTACGTCCTTCATTTTTCGTTTTGAAGATGTGACAATTTACTTGAATGTTGTACGAGTAACGTTAATGATCATAGGGTTTATACTGCAACGGTTATATACTAGTATGAACTGTTTCTTTGGTAAGAAGAGTTTGTTAAGCATTTGAAGAATCTGATAAAATGTTAATCTTCTATATTCTCTTGAATCTTATTTATGAGTCTTTGACTATCATTAACAAGCCGTAAGTGTACTGTATGATTTTATACTGATAAATTTTTGAAGCTGGGTGGGGGACGATAGGTTGCGGGATAAATTCCCAAGACTCAATGTCTCAATGGGTTAGAAAGGTTGACCGGGTTGTCGGTGGGGGATAAAGGGAAGTGGATAGAAGGCGTTTGGCATGGGAACGGGATTGCGTTAGGAGCCTTTTTGTCAAATGTTGACTTATTTCAATCTCATAGGGACTCATGGAAATATGGAGCCTTGATGATAGTGAGGTATCCTCGGTCAAAGCTCTAACGTCCCCAGTTGAGGAACATATCATAAATGTTGGAAATTATGTTCACGATACGATATGAAACAAAACATTAAAAATAAGATAAGCAATGAGAGCGGCATCAACCACGGTCACCCTCGTTGCATCATGCATCATGCAACCGATAACTTGTGTTTTATCAACCGATAACTTGTGTTTTATGCATACAGCTTGCAATTTAACATGCCTTTAAACCCTAGATTACCGATTTATCACTTCAGTCTATATTTTATTAGTTATCAAATGATCCAGATGCATATAGATTTATAATTATAAATCAAAATGATTTTTAACAATATGTTAGTATACGAGTAACTCATGAATAAATAAGTTTAAGTAGTGAATAGTATTACATATTTACTTGCGATGTATGGGTATGTTTGGCGCAATGGGTTGGGGCTAAGGCTGGAGCTAGAGCTGACACTTATATTATAAGCCGAAAGCTGAAGCTTATATTTTCATAAAACTGTTTGGCGAATTAGTTGGAGCTGAAGCTTATTAATGTAAAATCGCATAAAACTACATAAAATTAAAATCATATATATTTTCAGTTTTTACGTAATAACGCATTATATTTTGAAGGGTATTTAAGTAATTTGATTAACTATAAGCTCCTCTTTATGGGTTTGGGCTTATGGAAACTTATAACTTATAAGCCTTTCCATAAGCCCACATGATAAACGAGACTTATTTTATAAGCTGACTTATTTTAAAAGCCCAAGCCCCTTTAAGCCGTGTGCCAAACACAACCAATATTTTCACAAGTTTTTATTTCATATAATACGGTACACATGCATAAGTTACCCTAACAGATTGTACACACATATCACATTCTTTTTAAGCATACTAAAAATGGTAGTAGTCATGGTATTATTTGGTAGGGTGAGCAAATGAACCGAGAAAAAAGAAAAAAAAAACCAATATAAACTGACTAAACTAAAAACCGTTGTTTCGGTTTCATATCTTTCAGAAACTAAAAGCTTAGTTCGGCTTTCCTAGAAAAAACAAATCGAATCGATTTCTTCATTGGGCTTGGGAGGGTTCTAAAAAGTTTTGGTGTTGACGATTATATGTGTGTTTAAAAAAAAACGACTCAAAACGAACCACGGTCACCCTCGTTGCATCATGCAACCGATAACTTGTGTTTTATCAACCGATAACTTGTGTTTTATGCATACATGCTTGCAATTTAACATGCCTTTAAACCCTAGATTACCGATTTATCACTTCAGTCTATATTTTATTAGTTATCAAATGATCCAGATACATATAGATTTATAATTATAAATCAAAATGATTTTTAACAATATGTTAGTATACGAGTAACTCATGAATAAATAAGTGCGATGTATGGGTATGTTTGACGCAATGAGTTGGGGCTAAGGCTGGGCTGAGGCTAGGGCTGGAGCTAGAGCTGACACTTATATTATAAGCCGAAAGCTGAAGCTTATATTTTCATAAAGCTGTTTGGCGAATTAGTTGGAGCTGAAGCTTATTAATGTAAAATCGCATAAAACTACATAAAATTAAAATCATATATATTTTCAGTTTTTACGTAATAATGCATTATATTTTGAAGGGTATTTAAGTAATTTGATTAACTATAAGCTCCTCTTTATGGGTTTGGGCTTATGGAAACTTATAACTTATAAGCCTTTCCATAAGCCCACATGATAAACGAGACTTATTTTATAAGCTGACTTATTTTAAAAGCCCAAGCTCCCGTAAGCCCCATAAACCCGTCTGCCAAACATACGCATAGTCTATGGTTTAAAACTTTAGATATACGACTATATAATACATATTTTTAATACAAATAAGCAGTGTTGCCAAAAAGTTCAGACCGATTAATCACCGTTTACGTGCTAATCGATCACTAACCTTTTTTATTTGTGCAAATATGTCAAACAAATCGGTTAATTGTGTGATCAAATAAAGATGCACAAATTAGCTAAAGCTCGAGCCCAAGCTTAGGCCCGACCTGAAAAAGCCCAAAAAAGCCCTGTTCAAAAAAGCCATGGTCCTCATATTTTCATCAAAGCTCGATCCGACAGGGTTTGATCCGGCTCGGGCTAAGCCCAAAGTCCAAAAAATCCCAAAAGCCCGGGTTTTTTTGAAAAGCCCAAAATCCGAAGCTTTTTAAAAAGAAATTCCCGATTAAAGAACGCTTAAATTATGTGTAAATTTTATACAATAACATACAATAAAATAATTACTTTTCATTAAGCGATAAATTTTAAGCATAAGAAGAAGGAATCTTTGGAATCAATTAATGGAGATGTCCATTTGCTAGAAAGATTACTTTGATAGTGTAAAACGAGAAATAAACATAACTTCTTTGGAAGATTCATTTACGAAGATAGAGGATGACATTATTCGAGATGAAGGGAGTTGAATTTTAGTGATGTATTTACAAATGTTGATCAAATATATAAGGGAGTGCTTTACCTAGTTTGAGTCTGTGTGATGGTTGGTTCAAACCCTGTGGATTAGTCGACCAAAAGATCGAAAACCATGATTAAAAAAGATATTTCCATATATAATAGCTATATTATTTACAAAATATAAAAAAGCTCCCAAAAGCCTGAGCATAAGTTGGGCTAAGTCTGCTCCAGACTATGTAGGCCATAGTAGGCCTAATATTTTGGTTAATGCTCGGGCTTAGCCCGATCTGTCCCGGGCTTTGTGCACCTCTCAAACTTATTTGAACATGTAAATCTTGTCGGAGATATCGTAAACACACCGAAAACTTATTTTACTCAATTATAGTTGTTGTTTTTTTCATCTATTACAACTTGTTGGTATAAGGAAAATTTTACTATAAATACCTAAAACTCACCGGAATGCCCAAAACTCGTCGAAAGTACCAAATATTTCATCAAAATGCCAATCTGATTAATCACACCTAAACCAATTGCAAGCTACATAAAAAGTTAACTGGCCAATTATAAATTTGCGATTTTTGCAACCTTGGAAATAAGATAAGACGTAAAATTATACTCCATCCGTCTCAAAATTATTGTCCACCAACAAAAGAGACACATTATAAAAAAACATCATAATTACAATTTTTTCTCTTTTACTTTTTACAGAATGACAATTTTACACTTAACTAGAGTAATAATTAATTTAAAACTTATTTAATATTTATAACAACTTGTAAATAAAAATAATATGGTAAAATTGAACTAAATTTCTTATATATTTTAAAAAATAAACGAACCTGAAATAGCTTATAATACAAAGTAGCCCTAGAGCAAAAGCTAAAGTCAAATAGAGAAATAAAGAAATCATTTCATAATGAAACCAAGCAGCCAACCACTACTAGCATTTTAATAACACAAAAAAAAAAGAATCAAAATTCCTCAGGTCATCACAAATAAAAAAAAGAAAAAGAAGAATAGGTGAATGATCAATGGCTGCTGTATCACGACTGAGAAACAATCCAGTGATTAAACGAGCACCGTCACTAATTAGGGCTCGTTACTTATCTTCTACATCCATTTCACGGTCAGGATTCAATCTATTATTCATTACTTACACCATTTTTTTTAACCATTTCTAGTTTATTTCTTAATTCGTATCTAACTCATTGCTGTCCGTTAGCTACCTTTTTTTTGATCAGCTGATGTTCGTTTTACTGTGTTAATTTAACGCGATTTAGGAGGATCATTTTCATACATAATATCTAGTTATCTTTGTTTAACTGGATCGAGTGGTTTAACCATCCGAGACTTGCCGTCTCCACCTTTGCTGTTTGAAAAAATGAAAGGCGAGTATTATACTTATGCGTTTTGAATTAGATGCATTCATATTAGTGTCACACATATGTGAAGTTAATTAAATGCGTGTAGCCTGTGTTGTTAACAACGCTATGTGATGATGTTAGCTGCTTAGTTTTACTATGTTATTTATGAATTCGTATCGATTTCATTCACAGTATTATACTTATGCGCTGTGAATTAGATGAATACATATCAGTATTGTTCGTATTTGTAGTGATTAGGCTGTTGCTGTAGCGAGTTGTGTGCTGTGTTAATTTGACTTGCCTGATGATTATCTGTTCGTAAGTTTTTGTTGTTGTTAATGTGAGGTAATATATTAGCTAGTTGTTTTGAGTTTATATATTAACACACATCGATTTTGAATGATATCTCTAGTTATGAAAATAGAGGGAACTGTTGTTTAGCCGAATTTGTTCAATGGTCTGTCAAACTGTGTAAATCATGAAACATTTCATGGAACCGATACTTATATCATAGTAGGCATGTGGACAAGGATTTACGTGATCTGCAAGGCTTTAGCACCATTAGGATTTAATCATTTTTTGTAAAAAAAAAAAGAGGTCATGTTAAGGGAATTATTGCGAAGACCTCACCACATGTTTTTGTATACATTGTTGCTTTGTAGTGTTGCATTATTGTTTTTTAGAATGCTGGTTTGTATGTTTCATATAATCTATTAAAATGCTCCGGGATCTCAGTTTATGGATTTAATAAGCCGACATTTTTTGCTTTGGTTGGAAAAGAGTCATACGTGGACATGATTAACGTCGAATACTTGAACCTATTGTCTTCTGCTTGCCGACATCACCCAACTAGAGCTATAGTAGTTATTAGCAAAATCATACTATTTTGGCTATTTTCTAACAAACAATAAGAGCTTCCTCAAATCAATTTTTTTTAAACTTGGATAATCGGCTATTCAGAGAGGGTCTCGGCACTATATTCGGCCTTGTATTGGGTGGAACAAGAAGAGGGAAAAGGGGGGAAGAGGGGGAGGGGGGGGGGGGGGGGGGGGGGGATTCATTTTAATATGGTTAGAAGAGGCATGTGTAATATAAATTATAATAGCATAGAAAGGTGTGATTTGAGCCAGATTAGGTTGAACTGTCAAATGGTCATTTTTGTGATATTTTTATGTGATTGCGGACACTCTCTTTTGTTAGATCTTTGATTAGTTTTATGGCACTGCTCATATTGGTCGGCTATACACCTTTGCTTATGTTTTCTTACTTTGACTCATTCTTTGTGCAGCAATTCCAGATTGCAGAGTTCTATTGTTGACGATGGTGGCACCCTTTTAAGGTCTAATTTACTTGCTCTAATTTCCTATTTATGTTTTATTATCTTCATCAACTTTTTCCTTTGTCTATGTTAATATCACACACATCAAGCATGTGTGCTTATAGGCAGATTTATTTCCTCTCACATGTCTGATCACTGATGTCTAGAAGGATATCTTGGCACAATGTTCTCTGCTACAGTTACGTCACAAGTCAGTTACTTATGTGTCAACATTATATGGAATTTGTCTTTAATAACCCTGATAGAGTATTTAGATAAAATATTTAGTTGTTAAGGTCCTTACGATCAGTACTTAGGTAATTTTATATCAACAGGTATTTTTAAATTCTTTAGTAAAACTATTTAAACTCTTACCATTGGAAAATCATATTTGGTCTAGCTGCTAAGTTTGACTTACCTTACTAAGGATCATAACCAAGAGCCCAGAAGCATCACTAATAGAAAGGGTGGATTAAATTGCTGAATGAGACCAGTCTTGTAGAACTATAAAAGTTTCATGCTATAAAAGTTTGTTGCATATTTTAAGGCAAACAAATTGTAGAATAATGAAAGAAGTAAAGCATTGCTGTACACTGTTCTGAACTCCCGTATACACAAAATCGCAGTATTTCAATCTATAACGACCATATTGGTACACATCACACACCTTTCCTTCCATTATTTGCTAGAGTATCTCTTGTAGTTGATACATATTAGTCATCCATTTTATCATCATTAAATTCTGACATTGAGGTTTAACAGGCCCAGGCTTTTTTCTCCATCCAATGGTGTCCACGACCAATCTAAATTTAAGGTTAGTCGTTAACCTTTTATTTGTCTCTTCTTTGATACAATATCCATTTCCTGACAACTGTTGTTTGCTTACAGTTGCTCGGTAGTATCAGATGTTACTCATCTGCAGGTATGATTCTATCTAATTTAAATTTTCACTTTTTTATGTGTTTTTTAACATGAAATTTGGTTATTACACACACATCAGTTTGGTTATTGGACACGCTAGCACTTTCTCCAGAAGCTATTTATACACAATGTTTTTTAGCGAAATTGAAGAGCATATGGAAAATTTGTGCTAGCACATGGTGCTGTCAAGCCCTGAGGCCATGAGCACTAACATAATTAAATCACTATCACCTAAATGTTATTTTATGCATTTTATGTGCAAGAGATATCTTTGGCGCTGGCTGGAGTCTAGGCCTAGAAGTATAATACTCTGAATACACCTAGACAATACTTTCGCTCAGAATGGTCTGAATATGTATACAACCAATAGTATAGTTTCAAAAGACGGTCAAATCTAATAATACCTCAAAAATTCCAAAGTAACCATTGTAGTTTATAAATCAACAAGTCATCCATCATTCCCTGTAGTAGATATTGAAACTGTGTATCATCAAATTGTGGACATCTATATTTGTTTGTTATGTTCAAGGAGTCTTTGGGATAGTCAATAATGGTTCTGAAAGTTGATGTAGCTAATACTAATGAGCTTTTCCACATGCAGAACCTCCTGCCCATGAAGTTATTGGAATGCCAGCTCTGTCACCTACGATGGTAAGATATAGCAGTGACCTGATTATTTTAATTTTCTTTTCTCTATAGATGTGATGATCTTACTTGCTTTCCTTGTTCATAACTTATGCAAATTTTTCTGCTTTCACATAGACTCAAGGTAACATTGCAAAGTGGAGGAAGAAAGAAGGAGATAAGGTAAGCTGTTTTAAAGTAGTTACTGACGTAGGAAATTCGTTTTCATATTTTTTATTTTACGTATTGTAAATACTTGATGTATCGACTTTAGAGATATATCATTGGTAATTACAGCTGAGTCTTTTTGTTTGATCTGATAGATTGAAGTGGGCGATATCATTTGTGAAATCGAGACGGATAAAGCTACCCTTGAATTTGAAAGTCTTGAAGAAGGGTATTCCTTTTTGTTGATTTAATCCACTCTAAATATAGGGTTGTCGTGTACTACAGTGTTTCTCTTTTCTTGAAATGACGTGTCTTGGATCACCACTTGCAGATTTTTGGCAAAGATATTAGTGGCAGAGGGTGCAAAGGATGTGCCAGTTGGACAACCTATTATGATTACGGTAAAGTTCTTTATATTGTTATTTTGATTGCCTTTTGTATTTCTATCAGAGCATAATATCTGAATCTGAATTCATTATATACAATTAGTCAATTATACATACTCATGTCACACACTTATTTACATACATACATGTCCTTGAATCTCCTATCTCAAAATAATCTCTATTGCTGAATTGACCTATACTCAATAACACCTCAGTTTTATTTTCTGCATCTAAGCTAATCTTTGCTGTATTGATTGATGCATGAACCTTTTCTATTGATATACTGATTTGTACATATATACTAGATCGAGGACTTGAATGAGATACAAAATCTTCCTGATAGCGTTCTTGGTGGGTCAGAGGTTAAAGAAACGAAGTCGACCCAAACTGATGTGAAAACCGAAGACTCGGCACAAGAGTCAAGTTCAGGCAAAATTGACGCATCTAAACTTCCTCCACATATCTTTGTTGAAATGCCAGCATTATCACCAACTATGGTAAGTTGATTAAATAAGATTTCCACTGATGTCAAATCATTTCATTCCACTTGTTGAAGCTTTAGACATGGTATTTCTGAATTTGCAGGACCAAGGGAATATTGCGAGGTGGTTGAAAAAGGAAGGTGAAAAGGTTAGTTCTATGCTAAACATATGAGTTCTTTTCTAATGGCATCGAGGTTTAATCTCAACTTTCAAGCTTACATCATCCTCATTTGTTTTTAACTTTATCTGATAGATTGAGGTTGGTGATATCATATGCGAGATAGAAACTGACAAAGCCACCCTTGAATTCGAATGTCTTGAAGAAGGGTACGATTCTAATCTTTCATTAATCTTCCAAAATGCTCAAAGCTTTCCGTGAGGTTTAGTTTTTTTAGAGTGTGCTTGTAGTTGCTACAGGATAGTTTAATCTCTACTTGCTACAACTTGTAAGCGAGGTGTTTGAATTTGCGAGTTGAAACTGATTATCTGGTCATTGCTACTTGAAGGCATAACAAACAAATTTAATTCTTTGGATAATCAGATTTTTATTTTATTTCACAAACTGCTCCAGAAATTTTCATAAAAATGGCACCATCTTTTAAGTTTTTTTTGCCAAACCCTCTTAACATCTGATTATCTTGTTATTAGAAATTTAAATTTTAGAATCATTTCCAAACACTCTTTTCTACAACACTTGTTATTACAGATGGTTTATTGGTTCTGATTATGTAGTATCACAACAACAGTACCCAATCCCGCGGGGTATGGGCAGTATCACATAATGATTTTCAAAGGATACATCCTTTACACCCCTTCTGCATTCAACCTCTTGTTTCAGTGATATGCTGCTAATATTGATAGTTTCTTTGTTGTTGATCTCATATTACATGAATATAAGATATTATGTAACCAAAACTTCATCGCGTTATAGGTATTGGTTGAGATTTTCTATTTAGTGTACCTATCAGTACCTCAATTTTTATTGGAATACCAACTGCAGATACCTAGCAAAGATACTGGCACCTGAAGGCTCAAAAAATGTTGCAGTTGGACAAGCTATTGCAATAACAGTAAGTTTTATTTTTTGCTGGTAGAGTGGAACATAGTATTATCTCATCGCGAACAGCTGGATTTTTTGAATTTTTTTCACTTATTAAAAGGTAATAAGACTTATAACCACCACTTTTTACCAGGTTGAGGATCCAGCTGATGTTGAATTGTTAAAATCATATGTTAGCGGTAATATGGCAGCCAAGGAGGCAAAGCCCGCTCAGCCTGCTTCACATGATAAAGAGGTGAAAGTACAAAAATCCAGCTTTGCTAGAATCAGTCCATCTGCAAAATTATTAATTGCACAACATAAGTTGGATGCTTCATCAATAATGGCGTCTGGTGCACATGGTACTCTTTTGAAATCTGATGTTTTAACTGCAATAAAGTCTGGCACTGGTGCAACAAAAAGTTCATCATCTGAACCTAAAACAACCTCGTCAAGTCAGCCCGCGACACATACTTCTTTATCATTATCCTCAGAACTACAGCAGTCAGATTCTTATGAGGATCTACCAAATACGCAAATTCGTAAGGTATAGGATCTTGTTTCTTAGTCCAGATGTACAGGGCGCCTGTACATTTATATTAGTATATAAAAATAAAATATGAAATTTATAATGGATAAAGTCAATCTACTAGACGTGACTAGTGTGCTATACAGGCTTGAGCTGAAATGGGTCCTTTTTCGCATTGGGTTGACCCACAAACCCTTTTATGACTAACTTTTTTTATCAGTATTATGAGTTATTTATGCTTACGACAACAGTATTATTACAATAGCAATCTAATTCATTGGATGAAACGATTGAGGAGGTTGCATGCATAAAATAATTTGGGCTACTTTCTACTTCGACTGTATTTTCATATAACATGATAATCTATTTCACCCATTTGACATAAAACAGTACCAAAATTTTACCCATTTGTAACGGACAACTTTTTATTTATTTTAATCTGTGCTATTGCAGGTGATTGCAAGAAGGTTGCTAGAATCAAAACAGAGCATACCTCATTTATATTTAACAGCAGGTCTTAAGAGTTCCTTTACAGTGAGTTTTTGTGGTCAACTACAATAAATTTGTAATTTAAATTATTCAATGGTTTCTGACAGATGTAATACTGGATCCTCTTCTAACTTTTAGAAAGGAGCTTAAAGGTATGATTAAGATCTTTTCCTTGGTAAATTTACTTTTTCCAGCACCTGAATTGATGTGTTATAATCCTTTCTGCGCAGATAAATTTGGCGTCAAAGTCTCGGTGAATGACATTGTTATAAAAACAGTGGCAATTGCATTGAGGAATGTCCCAAAAGCTAATGGTAAGATTTTTTAATGCTTTGCCTATGTAAGGCGGCTATGCTTGTCTGTAGATGTGCTGGCGAAATTGGTGGGTCGGGTAACTAGTCAAAAGCTTTTCGGCTCAAATGATGGTAATTTTTTTAGTGCTGGTCCAACTGGCCTGGGCTGACTCACAAACACCTTTTGACCCTTTTTTTTATAGATGATAAATGCGTTAAACTACAGCAATTTAACAAATTTGGGCGACTTTCAACCCAGTTGACCTGTTTCCTTAAATGCAACTTTTTTTTATACCCGTTTAATCCTCTGAGAGATTAAACATAACCCAAACAATCCCACTCATAATACTTTGTCTACTACTTTCTATTTCATAGCTAGTTGCTAATATTTAGCTATGGAATTACATGACAGCTTTCTGGGATGATAAGAATGGGGAAATTGTATTAAATGATTCTGTTGATATATCAATTGCAGTCGCTACTGAGAAGGTATCAGTCTTTTTACATCATACTTTCAATCTATTTTTTTCGTGATTTCTAGGATTACTGATACCATCATCTCTCTTTCCAAATTACAGGGACTGATGACTCCAATTGTAAAGAACGCCGATCAGAAATCCATATCCTCTATTTCCTCTGAGGTACAATTGGTGTTTTAAATGTTATAGTAGTTTTACCCACATGTTTGTTTATGTCTCACAAGGGATCAGGCGTGCATTAACGTTCCAAGGTCCCGTTTTCTTTGTTGTACCCAAGGAATTAGTTGACCATTTATCAGATATAGAAATACCCTTTACATGCAACTTATGGTAAGAAAAATGTTGTGGGCCTTATACGATCAATTTATCTATGTTGGTGGTATAGGGAAATTCTTAACTTACAACTTGAAAGTGCCCTTCAAAAGTAAATGTTGCAATTTTTAATGAACATTTAAAGGAATTTTTTGCAAAATTTCACCTGACGGAAGGAGTATGAATACTTTGCCTGCCTTTTTAATGAGCATCAAAACGGTTTTTTTATGAAGATTACAGATTAAACGCCATATAAAGTGTATTCGTATGCTTAAACCTCTTAACTCACTTCATCATCAGAAGTTATAATATTATGATTTTTGTCATCATATTGGATACAAACTATTTATAACATTACAAAAAATGGATTACTACATGGTGTGTTTGTGGGGTTGGCGCAACCCGGCCCTTCCTGTTTTGGCATTAAAAATATCACTACTCGTTACTTATCCTGCCCGACTCACCCATTTTGCCACATCTGCTTACTTTCCTGCTGGTCATATCTATCCATTATGATATACGAGTCACATTTGTGTTTGGATCTTTTCAAGATCAAGGAACTTGCTGCAAAGGCACGAGCAGGGAAGCTTACACCAAATGAGTTCCAAGGTGGCACTTTCAGGTAATTTTTTTTCCTTCTCATCATTCAGTTTTAATATTAACTTTGCCTCAAACGTAGTGATTTTCTTTTCCAATCTTTTACAGCATATCAAATTTGGGTATGTTCCCAGTGGACCAATTTTGTGCAATCATAAATCCGCCTCAGGTTTGTTTGCAGATAACTTCTCAAGTTACATTTCTGTTTGTTAATGAAAACATGACCAATTGTTTCATGCGTGCAGTCTGGCATCCTTGCTGTTGGTAGGGGAAACCAGGTGGTTGAACCAGTGTTCGGGGATGATGGTAAACCAACACTGATCATTTTATGCTATTTGAATAAAATACTTCTGCTGAGTTCACGTGATTCATTAAACTTGTTTTTATTATATATTCTGCCAGGAATTGAGAAGCCCGGTGTTGTTACGAAAATGAATGTAACGCTGTCCGCCGATCATCGTGTCTTTGATGGAGAAGTTGCAGGTATATATGGTCTGCACTAGTTATACTTTACAATTTAACAAAACAACATTTGATGAACGGGAAAATATTATTTTGACAGGTGCTTTCCTGGGAGCTTTGAAATCAAACTTCAGTGATATACGGAGACTACTAATCTAGTCAAGAACATGAAACGCCATCAAGAACAAATGGTAGGTGTGATTCTTTTGATAAATGCAACTGGAATTTTCAAGCTGCAGCGAAATACGTGTCTTGGCACTTGAGGTTATTTGCCAAATGTACAATTTTAATTCCATTTCTGATCTCTATGGCCAGAGTTTTTGTCTGATTATTTCGGCCTATTTAAAAAAAAAGAAAAGAAACGGCCGGTCTGGAATGCAAATGACTGATAATAACCAGGCCTGATTGTTAAGAGAGTTATGACCGTTTTCTCGTGATAGGCAAGATTCTTTGCATCTTTGTAAAAAGAAACATTGTATAAGAAAACCAGTAGGTGGGAAGAAGTGATTTTGTCTTGGTAATAAATTGCTTCCTTGGTTGGAACTTGGAACTATATATATATTTTTTGGTGGAAAAAACACAATGCATCGATAGGAATCTTATAAATACACAGCAAATAAATTTACAATACTTGCGGGGAAGTTGAGACAAGTTCAATTTACAATACTTCCGAGTTGCACGCGCATGGTTTCTTCATGTAGGATCTCATCCACCCTTAGCCTGCCCGCCCCATCACACTACGAACCTGGCACTGCCGGCAAAGACATAAACAGACATACATCTTGCTTCTAGTCTCGTCTCACCTTCATTCCCAGTTGCTGATACATCCACTCCTAATTCTCCTAGATCACTTAACAAAATCTAACAATATATATTATTAGATGAAAATTATTAATAAAGTTAAAGCATAAAGTTATTTCAGAAATGAAGCGGACTAGCAAATAAACTTTTGTAAAACGCTACTGATTTGGTAATAGGCAACAAGCTTCATCATATAAAATGACCATCTATATTCTGTAATGCTAGAATAGTTGGTATTATCTAGTAAAAAAGCCCGTAAACAACGACTTCAAAGTTGAACACGCAATAACAATAAGGGGTGATCTAGCGGTAAGAATATCAACATTCCAAAGTGAATGTCAAGGGTTCGAATCTAACGGGGAGAAAATTAATCTCCTTGTGGCCACGGAGTTTCATCTGCTCCGACTTCGGGCCATCCAAAAGGGTAGTCGCTTTGTGATTAGTCGGCTCGCAATATACCGATGGATACCCAAGTAAAAAAAAGAAAACTATACACGCAGTATAAAAATGTACATGATGACCGAAACAAGTGTTGTATTCATATAAAGTCACTTGTCACTTCGACTTTGCAATCATATTATGAATGTAACCATTTTTCAAAACCTTTATAAATTTGAAATAGTTCACAAAACTTAAAGTGTTTTGTTTCTTAATAAGTATAATAAACGGTAAAGTATGACATATGGTGTGTTTTATCTCTCCAAATGGTGAATTTTATTCCACCCGTTCCGTTTTAATTAGCATCCAAAAAAAATATTCATTTTATGATAAATTCAATGAATCTGGACGTATATTTGTTAAAATGACAAGTTTACCTTGTTAAATGTAATAAATCTATGAATTACTTCCTTACATAAAATATGAATGAGTGAGTTAAAATTAGTAAAATTTATTAAATATTAAACACCTTAATCTATGAAAGTTCGGAAAAGGTTTTTAAGCAAATTAAATAGTAACGAGGACAATTAAAAATGAGTCGGAAGGAGTATTAATTAGGAAAATCAACAAATTACAATGACATTACAAACAGACCATAAGTACATGCTCACTAGTCTCAAATCACAAATACCAACATAACAACATTAAAAAGACAATACTACATAACTGATTCAACACCATTCTTCTGGTCTTATTAGGACATTTGTTACAGAACTAATGACTAGGCGACCATGGAGAAAATTTCCTTTTTGACTACATTTCCACAAGTTCAAACACCCTACCTAAGATCACATATAGTCCATACATAGGATCTCAGAGGGCTCATACACTGGGCATGAATCAAAAGAAGGAACCAAAATCCAGTTCCATTAAGGCTTAAATGCACATAGCTACATTTCTAATTTCTGTCATAACTCAAATGCATAGTTACTTAATGAGACACCCCACCTTGACTACATTTCCCATCCTCTGTTCAATCATAAATCCAAATGTAACCCTCACATCTTGGCACTTTTGAGAAAGAAAAAAAGATAGGCTTCATCAAGCTGGCATTTCACCAAAACAAGCAGGAAACTTTCCTTTTGATCATGGGGGTAGCCTTTAACAACACAATATTCAAATCCAATAACAGTGATTCATACAGACATTCGCTACTACCAAAAATGCACTTATGCAGAAAGGTTCTCAAGACCAATGTATTAGGCCATCCACACACATCTTTTAATCTAAACACTCTTTAAAGCAATGTTTCATTGGTAGATTGCTAACCTCTAACGATACCTCAAATTCCATTCCATTTTGAACAATTTCACCTTTATCCAAACACTCCTTAAACGTTCAGGCTTCAGTCAAACCATACATTGAAAATACTTCAATCAATTAATGCAGCTAAAAGACAGTTATCCAACCATATCAAATCCCATTTATGTGCCATCTGCATAACATTCTTGGTCTTCCTAACTTTTACAGACATCAGTTTACTTCTCACACTGTCTTTAATGATTTTGCACAGACTTTTGTAACAATCGGCATTTTCACGTCTTGTTACGTCAATAAATATTCAACTATTTATTTTAAACTTTTTTGCGATCACCTTTAATTTCCAACGTTTAGTTAAATCGCGTAAGCTAAAAATCAACATTCAACGTAAACGGGCATCAAACAAATAAAAGTTTACGTCAAACAAGTGTTATAAAATTATTAGGAGTATATTTTTCAACTTTTCATATTTTATTTTTATTGGTTATGTAAAACGTTTACGTTTCGTAATAAAATATATTTAAGAGTACTCAGAAATACCTATACCTATCTATACTCAAACAAATACCCATAATTATACCCACTACACAAAAATTAACTCATTTCTTTACCCATGAACCACATAGGGCCGGATCTAGTGTAATAAACATAAACACAAATTCAAAACTCACTTCCTTTTAGTTAAAGAACTAAAGTACTCTTACATATCACCATTTTCTAGTAATTGGCTTGTCCATGGTACTTCCCCCCTCACATGGACGTCTCCCTCCTCCTAGGAAGGAGGAGATGTCTTACAAATCCTTACATCTTGTACCTTAACCCCACTACTCAACCATGGTTGGTTTAAGGTAGGTTAAACATTAACTCTTGCTATAAAAGGCAAGTCTTACATTAACTAGATCACTCTTTCATTCTTACAAGTAAACAAAGCATAAAAAATCCTCTCTACTCCACAAAAACCCATGGCTTGAAAATAGAATTTTAGGGTTTCATAGTTTTTGATTTTTACATGGATACAAGTGTTCAAGCATTGATATTAGGCATATCTAAGGTATTTAGAAGAGTATTGGAAGCTTGGGAAATAACCTAGTAAGGGTTAAATGTTAGAAATACGAAAAAGTGTCGGTCACTACCAATATAGTTAGTCGTAGCTCGTAGTAAATTGTAAGGTTAAGTTAGAAAGCTAACCGGGCCAAAGACCCATGGATAAGCCCACTAAGGGTCCATGGTCGGCCATTGTAAGGTTTATTTAAACCCCTCTCCACACATAGAGGGGATGTTGGTTGTTCATTTCTCACATTACACTAATCTAAGATTTTCCTTTTTACTCTCTCTCTAGGTGTTCATCCAACCATCTCTTTCCCTTTCTAAAACTCTAAGTAAATCCTATCATACATGTGTTAAGATATTCTACAATTGGTATCAAGAGCCATGGGGTGTTGGTGAAGGTTTTGTGTGCGTTTGTTACTCATATTTGTTCGTGTATTTTGGTTCGAATCCATCAAAAGGTTTTCACCTTTTGAGGGTTTAAAAACCATAAAGTTCTTAACTTTCTTTCTTAGTTATCTTAGTATAGACTAGAAGTACAAGAAAATCTTTCAAAAACTATAAAAAATATCATCTTTTTGAGTCTATTTGGTTAAAAAGAGGGTTTTGTACCAAGAATCTTGATTTCAAAATTTTCGTGTAAAAAACGTTAAAGTTTGTGTTTTTAAAGTTCTAATAGTCTTAGATAGATAAGAAGTACAAGAAAAATCGAGTAAAAACATCAAAAAGTAAGTCTTTTTAAGATTTTTGAGTTTCATAATACTTTGAGCGAAGTATACGTTTTGTCAGGCGAACTATACGTGTATATTTGGTCAGGCGAATTATACGTTTATCTGTAGGCGACTTATACGTTCAATTTACAAAGGCGAATTATACGTTTTGTATAGGCGACTTATACATTTACTTTACAAAGGCGAATTATACTTTTTTGTATAGGCGACTTATACGTTTACTTTCCAAAGGCGAATTATACGTTTCTTCTACAAGCGAATTATACGTGATCTTAAGTCAGGTGATTTATACGTATAGTTTGTTAAGGCAATTTATACAAGTCCCTTTACTACAGGCGATTTATACAGACTCATTTGCAAGGGCGATTTATACGTGCTTTCTTTCCACGGGCGAATTATTCACATTCATATCCTTAAGGAGATTTATACATAATTTGCTTGGGTGATTTATACGTATTTTGCTTGGGTGATTTATACGCTTTCCTTGGGAGAACTATACACATTCATTAGGTGAATTATACGATTGTTCTTTGATTTGTAAAATCCCGTGAAAACTTGATTTCCTGGTTTTATCAAGAATTGTAAAATCTCGTGTATTCCGACAGACTCAACTTCATTAATCAAAACTCACTTTAACACAACAACCTCCAATCACAAGGTACGATCTCTAATCTTATCACATTGAAATGGATTCAATTATTTCACTTGGACAAAAGAATCCTCTTGCTGAGTACATGATACTCTCCGGTGCTGACAATCGTCCACCTATGTTGGACAAAGACCTGTATGATTCTTAGAAAAGTAGAATGAAATTATACATGCAAAATAGAGAGCACGCAAGAATGATACTTGAATCAGTTGAACATGGTCCTCTCATTTGGCCTACGGTTGAAGAGAACTGTGTGATCAGAACAAAGAAATATGCTGAATTATCTGCTGCTGAGAAAATTCAAGCTGACTGTGATATGAAAGCTACCAACATCATTCTTCAAGGTCTTCATGCTGATATCTATTCACTTGTGAATCATCACAGAGTTGCTAAAGATTTATAGGAGAGAGTTCAATTACTGATGCAAGGTACATCTTTGACAAAGCAGGAAAGAAAGTATAAGCTGTATGATGCATTTGATAAGTTTACTCATATCAAGGGGGAATTACTTCACACGTATTACTTAAGATTTACTCAGCTGATTAACGATATGAACATATACAAAATGAAAATAGAGCAATTTCAAGTCCATACTAAGTTCTTAAACAGTCTTCCACCTGAATGGATTAAGTTTGTGACTGATGTCAAGCTTGTTAAAGATTTGCATACCTCCAACTTTGATCAACTTCATGCATATCTTAAACAATACGAACTCCATGCAAATGAAGTCCGTATTATGCGTGAACGCAATCAAGATCCACTTGCATTTGTTGCAAATCAGTAGATGACACCACCTCACTTCAACACTTTCCAGTCTTCTTACAACTATCCTCAACTTCAAAAACAGTTTTCACCATCACAACATGGATCATTTCAACCCAATCAACATTACTCATCTCATTATCCATCACAAACTCAATTCAATCATTCATCCACTCCACCATCACATACATTTCAGTCTTAAATGAATCATCAAACCTCAACTGTTCCATAAGTAATTCCACAAGTTGCTTATCATTCACCTCAAGCTCCTACACAACTTAGGATAAGGTTTACCGTTGTCGACCCAGGTTTGTTGTCTGTGTTTTCTCCTGGAGATGATCCAATTGCTTGTCTCATAAATAGCATGGCTTTTCTATCTGATGAAGCTTTTTTTCCTTTTTTTTTACTTTTTTTTCCTTCAAGGTTCCCTTCTACCAATAATCAACTCAAAACTTCCTCTAATCTAAGAAACCAAGCCACTATTCAAGACGGCAGGGTTACAGTGTAACAAGTTTAGGAGAGACAAGGGAAAAACTATTCTGGTACTACGTATAAGGGCAATGCTACAATCTCAAGGGGAAATACTACAAGTGGACAGGCAAGAGTTGTTAAATGCTACAACTGCCAAGGTGAAGGACATATGGTGAAGCAATGCTCTCAACCTAAGCGACCAAGGAATGTAGCGTGGTATAAGGAGAAAGCTATGTTAGCAGAAGCTCAAGAAGCTGGACAAATATTGGATGAGGAGCAACTCGCATTTCTTAAAAATATAGGAATTCCAACAGGTCAAGCTCAGAAAATCATTCCTCGCAATGCTGCTTTCCAGACTAAGGATCTCGATACTTATGATTCTGACTGTGATGATCTCTCGACTGCACAAGCGGTTCTTATGGCCTACCCTTTCCATTAGGTTTATGACATAATCTCAAGTACCTAAACTAAACCTTCTAATGATTGGATAATCAATAGTGTGCAGTTGCAATTGCAAGGATTTTTAAACAATGAAACAATAACCGCTAAGCTTGAGAGATATAAGGAAAGGGTCAAAAATTTTGAACAACGTCTTAATATTTGCAAGAAACACAACAGGCAACTGTTTAAGATACTAATTTGCAAGCACAACAAGATTCAATGGTTTTATCTGTGATTGAACAAATGTCCGAACAAATGATTAATCATGTAAATAATTAGGAAAAGGCTAATAAGGAACAGAATAATGAAACAATAACTGCTAAGCTTGAGAGATATAAGGAAAGGGTCAAATTTTTTGAACAATGTCTTAATATTGAATTAAGCAGTCGTGAAAAAATGATTGATTCTTAAATGGATGATATGATTAGAGAGAAACTTGCACTCAAAGAACAAGTTGACTCACTTGAGCAAAATCTTTCTAAACAAATCAAAGAAAAAGAATATGTATTGCAAACTTTTGCAGTTTTCAAAAACGAATCTAAAGAAAAAGAGAATAAATATATGGAAAATGAAATTGATTTGGAAAAGAAGATTAAGAAACTTGATAATATTATTTGTAAAGTGGGTCAATCTGCTCAAACAGTGCACATGTTAACTAAGCCACAAGCGTTTTATGATAACACACATAAACAAGCTCTAGGTTATCAAAATCCGTTTTATCTTAAGAAAGCTCAGCTGATAAAACCAACCTTGTATGATGGTGTTGTTATGTATAATGCACATGTTGTTATGTCTGTGATTGATGATGAAGAAACATTGATTTTGGAAGAAGTGAGTCGATAAAAAATGTCTGAAAAAGCAAAGGATCCTGAAGTTATTGCAAAGAAAATTTCTCATAAACCTATCGATTATGAAAAATTAAATAGACAAACTAAAGATTTTGGAAAACGTTTTTCTCCACAACAAGAATTATCGGCTGAACAAGCCTTTTGGTTTCATATACTCAATCCATCCATTGAACCTTCTTCCACACCAACTGTCATAGTGGATGTTCCCAATGAACTACCTAAGGTGAGTTTGGTGAATGCAAGCCTTAAAAAGCTTAAATTCCACCTCGCCCAGTTTGACTCAGTAGTGAAGAAGAGGACAACACCTAATGCTCTTGAAGAAGGTGAATGGGGGTTTGAGCATACAAAAACTGTTTTTAACAATGAAATTATTCTATTTCTAAAATCTTTAAAAGACATCTTCAATGTGTTTGATAAAGATCTTCTAAATGAAATAACGGAAGTACAAATAGTTTTTGACCAAATGGAAGTAGCTGTTCAACAGTATTCAGTTGATAAACAATGTTTGGAAATTGCTAAGAAAGAAATTATTTTGGAAAATGATCGACTCTTACAAAAAATCATGTCTCAAGATATACTGTTAATTGTGATGAATTCTATGTCCTTGAATAATGATTCCATGAATATGGAAATGCAAGAGTGTGAATCGTGTGAAAAATGTTTGAATCTTAATGCCGAGCTTTCCAAATCAAAACAAGCATATAATGATTTTTTGAAAAATTACTCACAACTTGAAAAACATTGTATTTCTCTCGAAGCATCAATGCAATTACAACAAGAAGTTTTTCAAAATGATGAATCTTGCGTTAATCAAAATGCTGTTTAAATTCAAGAATATTTTGAAATCAATAATTTAAAAGCTCGGCTACAAGATAAAGACAATACCATTTGTAAGTTGAAGGATACTATTCAATCTTTGAGAGAGAATACCAAGGAAGAGAACGTTAATCATGATAAATGTGATCTTGAGCCCATAAATAAGGAATTGGAAAATAGTGTGGCAAAATTACTTTCTGAGAACGAACGTCTTTTTAATGAAATTAATCATGTGAAACAGGTTTTTAAATATCAGTTTGACTCAATCAAACAGACACGTGTTCGTCATAAAGAATAATGTGACTCTTTAATTAACAAACTGAACTTAAAATCTGTGGAAAATGAGGATTTAAAAGCTCAAATTCAAGACAAGGTTTCTGTGATAACATCATTGAAAAACAATTTATGAAAATTAAAAGGGAAAGAAATTGTTGAAAATGTTGTACACACCTTCTGCCACCACTATTGCTCCAGGCATATTCAAGCTTAATTTAGTACCGTTGCCTCCTAGGTTATTGAAAATAAGGATGTTCACATAGACTATCTTAGACACACTCAAGAACAAGCTAATACTCTTCGGGAATTAGCCAAACAAGCTAAAGCGAAACAACCTTTAGATAGAGAGTTAGACTTTGCTTATAAGTATGCCATAAGAATTCAGGAGTTGCTTGTATATGTTCAAGATACGTGCCCTATTGCGGTAACACCTAGTACTAAGAAGGTTGATGTCTCACCCATAAACAAAGTCAAGAAAGTTAGGTTTGCTGAACCTCTCACTTCCCCATGCAACATTAAACAGGTAGAGTCTTCTAATACATCAGATTCTAACACACATGTGTTGTCTTCTATAAGAGTGAAGTGTTCTACTAGTAATTACGGATCAAAGCTTCCAGGCAATAAAAGGAATGATAAGATCTCATAGACACCAAGTAGGAACAAGAAGAATAAAGTAGAAGCCCAACTTAGGAAAGTTAATAAAACGAATCGTGTTGTTAAACCTATTTGTGATGTTGATGTTAAGCATTAACTGTCAAATGCGAATTCTGAAATTCTCTGTGCTACTTGTAATAAATCTATGTTTGATGGTGTTCATGATAAATGTCTTATTGATCTTGTGCAAAATAGGAATAACCGTACTAAATCTGCTAAGAAACATAAAAAACAAAATATTTAGAAACCTACGGGTCATGTATTCAATGAAGTAGGATTTAAGTGGAAACCAACAGGCAGAACCTTCACTATAGTTGGGTACTGTTAGATTTGGGAACGACCAAATTTCAAGGATTATGGGGTATGGTGACTATCAGCTGGGAAACATTGTTATCTCAAGGGTATACTACGTTGAAGGACTTGGACAAAACTTGTTTTCTGTTGGTCAATTTTGTGACGCGGATCTTGAAATGGCATTTCGGAAAAACACTTGTTTTATTTGCAATTTAGAAGGTGTTGATCTACTTTTAGGGTCCCGAGACACAAATTTGTACATAATTTCTCTTGATGACATGCTTAAATCATCTCCGATCTGCCTTCTATCCAAAGCGTCAAAGACTAAGAGCTGGTTATGGCACCGGCGATTATCTCATATCATCTTCGGTACTTTGAATAAGCTAGCTAAAGACGGTCTTCCACGAGGAATTCCTAGACTTAAATTTTAGAAAGATCATTTGTGTTCAGCATGTGCATTAGGAAAAAGCAAAAAATCCTCTCATCAACCCTAAGCTGAAGACACTAACCAAGAGAAACTATATCTTTTGCATATGGATTTGTGTGGCCCGATGCGCTTGGCTAGTATTAACGGGAAAAGGTATATCTTTGTGATAGTCGACGATTACTCAAGATTTACCTGGGTCAGATTTTTAAATACAAAAGATGAAGCTCCTGCGGCCATCATCAAATGTATTAAAAACATACAAGTTCGTTTGAATGCCACTGTTCGGAATGTTCGAATAGATAATGGAACCGGATTTGTCAATCAGACACTTCATGAATTTTATGAAAATGTTGGCATCTCGTATCAAACTTTTGTAGCTCGCACTCCTCAGCAGAACGGTGTTGCCGAAAGGCAAAATCAGACTCTTGTTGAAGCCGCTCGAACAATGCTGATATTTTCTAAAGCTCCATTATTTCTCTGGGCCGAAGCTATCAATACAGCTTGTTATACCCAAAACTGTTCTTTGATACGCCTCTGATACAACAAAACTCCATACGAGATATGCAAGACAAGAAACCGGACTTATCATTCCTTCATGTCTTTGGTTAACTTCTGTTATTTACCTATGTCCTGACGGATTCTGGGTAATTTGGATGCAAAGAGACATTGGGATTTTTGTTGGTTACGCGCCTGCAAAGAAAGCGTTCAGAATCTACAACAGAAGGACCCGGATAATTTCTAAAACAATTCATGTAACGTTCGATGAGCTAATAGCAATGGCTTCTGAACAATTCAATTCAGAACCCGGGATTCCATATATGACTCCTACTACATCCTGTACAGGTCTCGTTTCAAAACCTGTTTCTCAACAACCTTGTATTCCACCAAACAGAGATGATTGGGATCGTTTGTTTCAACCAATGTTCTATGAGTACTTTAATCCTCCAACAATTACTGTTTCTCCAGTTCAAGAAGCTGCTGCTCCAAGAGCTAAAGTTTTAGCTGATTCTCCTATGTCAATCTCCATTAACCAGGATGCTCCATCAACAAGTATTCCCTCATCACAAGAACAAGAACATTCTCTAATCATTTCTCAAGGTTTTGAAGAATCACCAAAAACACCAACATTTCATGATGATCCACTTAATGAATCTCTACAAGACTCAACTTCTCAAGGATCATCATCTAATGTGATACAAATCCACACTCCATTTAAACACCCTTCGGTAAGTTGGTCTACATATCATCCTATAGCAACGTGAATTCGGTTGATCCTTCTCGCTCTGTATCTACAAGAAAGCAACTTGAAACTGATGCCATGTGGTGTTATTTTGATGCCTTCCTAACTTCAAGTGAAACCAAAGATCTTCAGCAGCAATGTCCGGAACCATCAATGGATCGATGCAATGCAAGAAGAAATTCATGAATTTGAAAGACTTGAAGTTTGGAATTGGTGCCGTGTCTAGATAAAGTATTCTTGGTTATAAAGCTAAAATGGATTCTATAAGGTCTCAAGAAACGAATGAATTTGGCGAGGCATTAAAGAAATAAGGCAATGCTCAGTTGCTCAAGGATGTAACAGAGAAGGAAATCTATTCTAGGTATCATTGCACGTGTTGCTAGAATAGAGGCCATTCGTATCTTTGTAGCAAATGCCGCTCACAAGAATATGAAAATCTACCAAATGGACGTCAAAACGGATTTCTTAAATAGCGAGCTCAAAGAAAAGGTCTACGTTTCTCAACCAGAAGGATTTGTTGACTAGGACAACCCATCGCATGTGTACAAGCTCAAAAAGGCTCTTTATCCGGTCTAAAAACAAGCTACCTGTGCATGGTTGATATGCCTACCAAGCTTCCTTATCTCTTAACAACTCTCCCAAAGGTGCCAAGTTGATCCATACACTCTTCACACAGCATGTTGGAAATGACTTATTACTAGTACAAATTTATGTTGACGATATAATATTTGCATCCACTAATACTGCCATGTGTAATGAGTTTGCTAATCAGATGACCACTAAGTTTGAGATGTCGATGATGGGACAAATGTCATTCTTTTTAGGATTACAAATTTCTCAAAGTCCCAAAGGCATCTTCATAAACCAATCTAAATATGCTTCTGAAATCGTTAAAAAATATGGTTTAATTCTACTGATTATGTCGACACACCCATGATTGAAAACAAAAACTGGATGAAGATCTATAGGGGAAACCAGTTGATGCTATTATAACTTTACGTGGCATGATTGGATCCTTAATATATCTTACAGTCAGTAGACCTGACCTTAACTATGATGTCTTCTTATGTGCTCGGTATCAGGCAAAGCCTATCGAAAAGCACTTACAAGCGGTGAAATGGATCTTTCGATACCTTAACAGAACCATTAACACGGGTCTATGGTACTTGAAGGATACTGACATGTCACTCACAGCTTATGCAGATTGTCTGTCATGCGGGGTGTCAAGATAACTAGACTTGTACATCTGGGGGGAAGCGTCTCAATTCTTAGGTGATAATTGTTAGTATGGTCGGTCCAAGAAGCAAAATGTAACACCCCTTATTTGACATATAGCAGCGAAAGCTAATTTGGGGTATTACTTCCTGATTTAACAGTCATAAATCGTTAGAAAGAAAAAACGACTCAAAAGAGACGTTTTGAAAAATTTAGTTATCATTCAATCATATATCAGAGTTTTACAAAGGAGGTCCCAAAATACATTGAAAACATAAAACTTGAATGATACAAGTTTGGACGTCCTCAAGTCCAATGCCACTCTGTACCATAGATTGCTCAATTACCTCAGGTAAACATGCTAAAATGGTCAACACATCGGTTGAGTGAAATTCACAGTGTTTGTAATGAAATGCTTGAATACAAGTCATCATAAGTGGTAATAATTGCAAGGAATACAATTATCATGGAAAACAGTATTATTGCCCTAAGCTCATGTAACCAAACATTAACATCCGAAGTCAATTTAACGACTTGAAGGAACAACTGTCCTTAAGGAAATGTAACTTTCCAAAGTTATCATTTGTTCTCAAATATAGTGCGTTTGGTTACCCCATGCACGGGTACACCAATGGGAGTCATCACCCCCAATAGATCTATCCACAATATTTCACGTTCACTCGAAGAGATAAAGGTTCATGGATTAAGAAATATTGCAGTGACAAGCAACTTAGGCAATAATTAATTGGATAGTCTACATGTTGTAAAACACCTTTTATCATGTTATAGCATGTATCTTCCCCACGAGATTTATAAAATGTAAAGGTGGGACTAGGAATCACTTATCAAGGTAGTTGAAGTGATTTGGAGATTTAATTCAACATGAGAGTAACAGCATCATCACGCAACTGGGATTAATATGTCAGCTTAGTTGGATTGCTTATATTTCAAACTTTATTTTCATAAAGTTTTAATGGTTTTTTGTTGATAAAATTGTGAAAAATGTATAAATGTTCGGGCTATCATAATCTAGAGGTCATGTAGTAAACGTTTGAGGAGCTAGGACACTTTAAATCGTAAATCCAGCAACTCGTCAAAACGTCTACCCAAATGAAGCCCCTCACATGAAATTCCCTAGTAACGTGATACGTTATAGATTAAATGTTAAGATTTTATCATTTTAAGTTTTTCAAAAGAGTAGTGATGATAAAATTATGTTATATTTATAAATAATTGTATTATAGCGTTTTGATCGATGAATAATATAATCAATTGTGGTCGGGTTTTAATTAAAATCGAGTCTTATTATATTTAAATATATTTTTATAATTAAATATAAAATATTACATTTTATACCTTTAGAATGTAAAATGACAATATATACCCTTGGTTTATATATATACAAAGTTAATCATTTTAATATAACTTTTAAATCTTTTATAACCTTAACTATTAATGAATGGCAAAAAAGCCCTCTTGGTGTATGACTTTAGGTTTAATTTACCTTTTTGGCACAAACTATATAATTTCAGGAAGTTCAATATATACCCCTTTGCATGAAATGTTTTGCGTTTTTAGTCCAAATTCCATAATTTTTGTATTTTTGATCTTGAAATCAAATTTGCAGGTTATAGCTTATTAGAATAAGCTAAAATAAGTTAAGTTTACGAGCTTATAGCTTATGAATAGTAGCTTGTGGAGTTAAAAATCCAAAATGGGTCCGTATGGTTTAAAATTAACCGATGGGTTTAAGGTTTTAAGATTAGTTTTCAAGCTTATAGAAATGATAAATGAGCTTATTGAAATAGCTTATAATACCAGCTTATAGCTTTTAGCTTATTAGGTACACAAAATGGCTTATTAGGGTTTTAGGGCATGGTTTGGTTTAGGAAAACCAACATATTGTTTAGATTATTCAAATGACTAAAACAAAGTTCATACAAGATCTATAATGATACAAGAGCTTATGGAACGAGCTTAGAGACTTACAAGTACACGAAATGGATGAAATGGGTCGTATAGAGCAAAAACAACTCGAAAACTTTAAAGATGGATCAAAAGCTTTTCTTTTGTTAGGAATTATGTTTTCCTGAGTTAGTACTGTTAGTATTAGTTAGTTAGTACTGCCAGTATATATGTTAGTACTGGTAGTAGAGTTAGTACTGTTAGTAGTAAGTTAGTACTGCTAGCATATATAGATAGTACTGCTTAAGTGATATGCATGAGATATATTAGGAATAGATATGCATGATCACTTAACGCGTTTTGTAAGCCCATTAGGGTTTCCTTGGTGTATAAAAGGAACCCTATGGCACTAGTTAGAAAAACAAGTTTTACAAATATTTATAGTTAGTATTCTGTAACCTAGCAGATTAATAGTAATCAAAGTTCTGTTTTATTCATTGTTCTTCTTAGCAGTATAAGTTAGTTTCCGCATAACTTATATTGTTCATAGTCATTGTTTCTCTTGTAGTTAGTTTGGATCTATCCAGATTGACTACCACCCTTAACAGGCTAGAAAGATCTATTCAGACTAGGATCAACAAGTGGTATCAGAGCTTGTTGAGAAACTCTGAGTAAGAAGAATCAAAACAGATCTGTTATAAACCTTAACCTTTCAGATCTATTCAATGGCAGGAGAAGATGAATTTCATGATGATAATCCACCACCACCACTACCACCACCAGTTACACCTACACAACAAGCCCCTCACACTCCGTCAACCATTAAACTTCCTATTTTGAAGAAAGGTGAGTATGACATATGGGCTATAAAAATGGAACATTACTTGGGGCATACAGACTATCTTATATGGGAAGTCATACAAAAGGGAAATGGTCCAGTACAAGTCTCAACAGATACAAATGGACAAATAAGGGTTTTGCCTCCTAAAACCGCTAAAGATATTTTGGCTAGAGAAAGAGAAAGAAAAGAAAAGACTACCTTGCTCATGTCTATACTAGAAGACCATTTAGAAAAATTTCACAAAATGACTGATGCTAAAGAGATGTGGGAAGCTATCAAATCCAGATTTGGTGGCAATGATGAATCTAAGAAGATGCAGATATATATTCTCAAGCAACAATTTGAAAGCTTTTCTGTATCCAACTCAGAAGGATTGCACAAAGGTCATGACAGGTTTCAGAGTCTTTTGAGTCAACTTGAGATTCATGGTGCATGTGTCTCCACTAAAGATGCCAATCAGAAGTTTTTTAGGTCTTTACTTGCTTCTTGGTCCCAAGTATCCTTGATATTGAGGACCAAGCCAGGAGTAGATACTCTTAGTTTTGATGATCTATATAATAATCTTAGAGTCTTTGAGTCTGATGTTAAAGGCTCTACTACATCATCTTCCAGCACACAGAATGTGGCGTTTGTTTCTTCTGAAAGCACTAGCAGTACTAATGATGTTAGTACTGCTTATGGTGTTTCTACTTCTTCTGGACATAACTTACAAAATGAAGGATCTTCATCATACACTGATGAACTCAAGTACTCTTTCTTTGCTAATCAATCAAGTGGTCTACAATTGGATCATGAGGATCTTGAACAGGTTGATAAGTTTGATCTAGAAGAGATGGATTTGAAATGATAAGTAGCCATGATTTCCATAAGATTGAAGAAGTTTTACAAGAATACAAGGAGAAAGCTGCAGTTTGATGCCAAGGAACCAATTGGCTTTGACAAGACCAAGGTTGAGTGTTTCAATTGCCATAACACATGGCACTTTGCTAGAGAGTGCAGATCAAAAGAAAATCAAGAAAGCAGAAGGAGAGATGCTGGGAATACTGGATATAAAGCAAAAGACAATGAGAGAAGACCTGGAAAACAGGAGGAACCTAAAGCTTTAGTAACTATTGATGGAGATGGTGTTGATTGGACTGGTCATGCAGAAGATTGAGCAAGAGAAACTTTGCTTTGATTGGATTACTGCAATTCAGCTCAATCATGATGGTACATTTCTTGTTAAAAAGATGTGAGGTATCTTATGCTGAGCTTAGAAAATTATTTTGATGAACCAAAGGGAACAACTTGGTGATGGTAGTATAGTAATTCAAGCCTATACTAAGCTTTAAAAAAGGTAGAAGTATTTAGTTTGTCATCAAACAAAATCAACTTGTTATGAGGATAAATTAGGATATGAAAATTGATTTAGATGATAAACTAATATGCTCACATATCTTAAGAAACTTTTAGAAGAAGTTTGTAAAAGAAAAAAGGAAGAATTAAAAACTAACTTGAACATTTTCAAAAGTTTTTCTATAGGTTTATGTAATCTGCTAATTAGTCAGATGAGTGCTAAGACAAATCTGGGCTGGGGTATGGAGATCAAATAACATGAAGGTGTTTTAGTTATGAAAATGAAGTTTTGACAGTGTCTTTGACAGTAGGTATAGTGATGTAGAAGTAGTCCTGTGTATGATAGATTGCAACAGGTTGAAGGAACGATGCAGTTTCCTCTCCATTGACAGGGTATCTATTTGCCTCCTAAATTGATTTTGGATTAGATGAGTTCAAATTTTAATATGGTCCAATAACATCTAAAACTAGTGATTCTACCAATCTATACCAGTGATTCTGTCTCTTGCGAATCAAATTCTAGTGTAGAAACACTTGAATCTGTGCCTAAACCAGCTGTAAATAAACCCATAGCTATCAGTAAACCTAAAGTTTGGTCTGATGCTCCTATCATTAAGGAGTATGAGTCAGACAGTGATGATGAATATATGATTAAACCTTCAAAAGAACAAAAAAAATATAGTTTTACTTTTGTTAATACTGTTAAGCATGTAAAACTCTAGGGAACTGTTAAAGAACAAAAGAAACATGTAGTCAGTCATAAAGCTGACAGAGGATGGAATGGTTTACTGTCTAAAAAGCTGGTTTGGGATAGGGTTTCACTTAAAAAGGAATGCTTTATAAGTGGTAGCTTTAGGCCATCTTATTATAGATTATGACTTCCATGAGAAAATGAATGGATAATACAGGAATTGAACAAACAAAAGGGTAAGGGTACTAGTCAAGGGGAGAATAGACCAGTGTGGAACAATGTGCAAAGATTGAATCATCAAAACAAGTTTGTTCCAAAAGCAGTACTGTTAGGAATTATGTTTTCCTGACTTAGTACCGCTAGTTATAATAGTTAGTACTGACGGTTATAGTTTGTACTGTTAGTATTAGTTTGTACCGCGTTAGTATTAGTTTGTATCGTCAATATAAAATAGTTAGTACCGTTTAAGAGATATGCATGAGATATTATAGGAAAAGATATGCATTATCTTTTACGTGTTTTTTAAGTCTGTTAGGGTTTATCCTTGGTGTATAAAAGGAACCCTACGACATTAGAGAACACACATCTCTCACCAAAAAGCATTCTCATAGTTAGTAATCTGTAATCATTTTAACAGATTAATACAAAAGTTTAGTTATTAATATTCATTGTTCTTCTTAGCATTATAAGTTAGTTTTCGCATAACTTATAGTGTTTATAGTCATTGTTTCTCTTGTAGTTTGTGTGGAACTATCCATATTGGCTACAACCTTTAATAGGGTAGAAAGATCTATATTGAATTGGGATCTACAAGTGGTATCAGAGCTTGTAGAGAAACTCTGAATAAGAAGAACTAAAACCCACCAGTTATAAACCTTTACCTTACAAATATATTCAATGGCTGGATCAGATGATGATATTCCATCACCACCACCACCACCACAAACACAAACACCAACACAACAAACCCCTCACAGTGTCTCAACCATCAAACTCCCTATTCTTAAGAAAGGAGAATATGACATATGGGCTATGAAAATGGAACATTATTTGGCCTATACAGACTATCCTATCTGGGAAGTCATTCAAAGAGGCAATGGTCCTATGAGTGTCTCAACAGATACAAATGGTGTAATAAAGGTTCTGCCTCCCAAAACTGTAGAAGAAATTTTAGCCAGAGAAAGAGAAAGAAAAGCAAGGACCACCTTGCTTATGGCTTTACCAGAAGATCATCTTGCTAAATTTCACAAAATGACTGATGCAAAAGAGATGTGGGAAGCTATCAAATCTAGATTTGGTGGCAATGATGAATCAAATAAGATGCATAAGTATATTTTAAAGCAACAGTTTGAAGGCTTATATGTATCAAACTCAGATGGGCTGCATAAAGGCTATGACAGGTTTGAGGGTCTTCTGAGTCAACTAGATATTCATGGTCCAGGCGTCTCCAATGAAGATGTAAATCAAAAGTTCCTTAGGTCTCTACCTTCTGCCTGGTCTCAAGTTTCCTTAATCATGAGGACCAAGCCAGGAGTGGACAGTCTCATCTTTGATGATCTGTATAATAATCTTAGAGTCTTTGAGTCTGATGTTAAAGGCTATACTGCATCATCCTCTAGCACGCATAATGTGGCATTTGTTTCTAAGAATACTAGCGGTACTAATGATATTAGTACTGCTTATGATGTTTCTACTTCTACTGGTCATAATTCACAATGTGAAAATAATCCTTCATCATACTCTTTCCTTGCTAATCAATCCAGTTGTCCACAATTGGATCATGAGGATCTGGATCAGCTTGATGAGTTTGATTTAGAAGAAATGGATTTGAAATGGCAGGTGGCCATGATTTCTATGAGAATGAAGAAGTTTTACAAAAAGACAGGTAGAAAGCTGCAATTTGATGCCAAGGAACCGGTTGGTTTTGACAAAACCAAAGTCTAGTGATACAATTGTCACAAGAGAGGGCATTTTGCTAAAGAGTGCAGATCCAAGGGGAATCAAGATAGTAGGAGGAGAGATGCTTGGAACACTGAGAATAAAGATAAAGACAATGGGAGGAGATCTGGTAAACAGGAGGAACCTAAAGCTTTGGTAACTCTTGATGGAGATGGTGTTGATTGGACCAGTCACTCAGAAGATGAGCAAGAGAAATATGCTTTGATGGCTTATAGCAATTCAGGCTCAGACACTGAGGTAACTTCTTGTTTAAAAGAGTGTAAAGAATCTTATGCTAAACTTAAAAAATTATATGATGAACAGAGGGAACAACTTGGTGATGCCAGTATAGAAATTCAGGCATATACTCAAGCTTTAAAAAAGTAGAAGCACAATTAGTCGCTCATCAACAAAATCAACTTTGGTATGAGAGAAAGATTAGGTTTATGAAAATTAATTTAGATGATAAAACTGATGTGCTTACATACCATAAGAAACTATTGGCAGAAGCTGAAAAAGAAAAAGAAAAATTAAAAGCTAAAGTAGAAAAATGGCACAACTCTTCTAAAAGTCTTAATATTCTGCTAAATAGTTAGATGAGTGCTAAGGACAAAGCTGGGCTTGGGTATGGAGATCAAATGAATAAAGGTGTTTTAAGTTATGAAAATGAAGTTTTTAGAAGTTTATTTAACAGTAGGTCTAGTGATATAGAAGATAGTCCTGTGAATGATAGATATGTAGAGGGGATGCATGCAGTTCCCCCTCTAATGACAGGGATCTACATCCCTTCTGGACCTGATAAAGAAATAGATGACTCACAATTTACATATGGTCCAAAGCAATCTAAACCTATTGAATCTGATGCTAGGAGTAGTGACTTTAATTCTTGTGAATCCAATTCTAGTGAAGAAATACTTGAATCTATGCCTGAACCAGTTGTCAATAAACCCAAAGTAGTAAGTCAACCTAAAGTTTGGTCTGATGCTCCTATCATTGAGGAGTATGAATCAGATAGTGATGATGAACATGTGTCTCTACCCACAAAAGAACAGGAAACACCTAGTTTTGCTTTTGTTAATACTGTTAAGCATGTAAAAACTCCTAGGCAAACTGTTAAAGAACAAAACATATGTAGTCAGAGTCCTAAACCTGATAAAAAGGATTATAGTGGTTTAATGTCTAAAAAGCAGGGTTTGGGATATGGGATTACTAAAAAGGCATGTTTTGTATGTGGTAGTTTTAGCCATCTTATTAGAGATTGTGATTTCTATGAGAAAAAAATGGCTAAACAAGCTGAATTAAACAAAAGGACGTATAAGGGTACTAGTCAAATAGAAAAGAGACCAGTGTGGAACAATGTGCAAAGAGTGAATCACCAAAACCAATTTGTTCCTACAGCAGTACTAACTAGAACTGACAGAATTCCAGTTAATACTGCTAGAGCTAGCAGTACTAA
>BQNB010065413.1:0-34951 GCA_026074375.1 Tanacetum coccineum | reverse complement strand
GTACATGCTATCTTGCGTAATTAGCATCAGTGTCATGAGCTTAGTGCAACGTAAATACTTTTTATGTGAAGTTGTATCTGTTATAACTGTTGCATACATTTTGATATCTTGTGGTCCACTATAACAACGTTTGAACTAAACCTATAAATTCACTCAACTTTATGTTGACGTTTTAAGAATGTTTTTCTCAGGTGCTTAGCATGGATGCTGTTGCTTGACTTATGTGAAGACTATTTGCCTGTACCGGTTTACCAGAGATTTATCTATGTCTTTAAATACCGTTGTTGAACTTATTTAAGCTTTCACATTTTAACTTTGAATCTTTAAGTTTAATCGATGTAAAACTTATTATTATTATTTTAAAACTTTGCAACGGTGTTTATTTTTCAAAACGTACCCTTAGAGGTCGTTCTTTATGCTTTGTACTTGAGATGCTCAATAAAGTTACCCCTCCGGATACGTATTCCGTCCAGGCCCCGTCTGAGGGTGTGACAGGATCGCAATCTTGACAGCCTTGAGTTAGATTATTTACAAAGTCAACCCTATAAATAAATGGGATCCACAAAGTCATAACACTTTTACACTTACGATTACTTTTATCATTCCAAAACAAAAATAGATCTGAAAAACCCTAGTCATTCAATTGATCGAGTGTATAGCAAATTAGTTCATTTCTGATGCAATGTCGAAAGGTGATTACTCATCGTACGCTATTATAGCTCAATTATTTGTCAATTTATATAAACCTTAATATTTTGTTTGAAACCCCAATTTTCAGATAAACCAAAACCCAAGAAACCAAAGGGTTTTTTTACTGTGAATCTATATCACGATGGTGTCTTTGTTCCTAGTCCTATTGAATAACTTTAAGGCGATTTAAAATAGATCACATACATAAATTCTGAAGGTATGTCATTTGAACAACTTACTGAAATTGTTAGGAGGTTAGTGTTGGGACTTCTGAAAACATTGTACTATAGCAAAACTGGTAAGATACTAGGGTTAGGTATAAAAGAGCTAAAATCAGATAGTGATGTAGATGCCTTTTTAAAGCATGGTTATGATAATGGGTTTATGGTTAATTTATATGTAGAACACTTTGGCTATGATGTAATTGATTGCTTGAATTATGAGAATGCAGCGCAACAATTTAGTGACTCTAGCAATGATGAGTATTCTAGTGATGATGGGGAGGATTTAAAAAATGTAGACTTTACACTGCTGGTGAGGAAGATGTAATCATTAAAAACTTGACCACACATGATGATTTCCTTAATAGGCTTTGTTCTACTAGTGGTTTATTTAGCGGTGGTGTACCCAAACCAGGTTCAAGTTTACCTAACCTCCCAGAAGATGATCCAGATGGTAGTACCATAGAGCCTCAGTTTAAGGTTAAGAGAGGTATTGTTTATCCTGTTTTTAACCCTGACATACCTTGAAACCAGATGGAACCAGTTCTTGGTATGAGGTATAATGACCTAGAATAATTAAAATTGGCATTGGGTAAGTATAGAGTTGCACATGGATACCAATTGTGATTTATAAAAAATGACTGGAAGTCTTTGTTAGTGTTCTATGGGAGGGATATTCAAGAGGGTAGGTGTGTCGGGAAAAAAGGGAACAAGAACAGACTTTTGAACAAGAATAGGAAAAAAAGGGTGACACTGGGGAAACATCTAAGAAAAAAATTAGGTAAAAAGGGAGGTTCAAAAGTAAGGTTGGGAAGAACAAAAAAGTGTCTTTTAAAGAAAAGAAAGCACCTGTTTGTAGTCCTCATTTCTAGTCCTGGTAAAAAAGGACCAAGAAAGCGATCAAGAAAGACAAAAAACCATATTGTCCCTTTAGGTTATATGCATATTGGATGAGTTCAGAAAACTCTTTCCAAATCAAGTCATTGATTTTTGACCACAAATGCTCTAAGAATTACAATTTGGGATCACTTGTTAACTATAGGTCGATAGCTTGTCAGTGTGCAAATCAGATAATCAAAGATCCATTTATTCCTTTAAGAATTATGAAAGAAGACATTAAGCAGAAATTCATGATTGATGTTAGCCTAGGGCAATGCAAAAGAGCAAAACAAACTGCCTTATATGATCATGAAAGAGGTTTAATTGACCTCTATGGGAAGTTGTGGGAGTACAGACAAACACTAATTGATTCAAACTCAGGTACAACTTACAGACTAGATGTAGAAGACACATCTTCTGGTAAGGCCTTTTTAAGAGGATGTACATATGTTTCAAGCGGGTTAAAGATGGCTGGTTAGCTGGTTGTAGAAAGGTAATAGTACTAGATGGTTGATTTTTGAAGCACACGCGTAGGAGGAATTACTGACTGCAATAGGGAGGGATGCAAACAACCAAATGTATCATATTGCATGGGTTGTAGTGAGAGTAGAAAATCTTAAGAACTGGTGTTGGTTTTTATCCTTCTTTTATGATGATCTGAATTTGAACAATGGAAATGGTTTAACAATCATCTCTGATTCTCATAAGGTAGCATTTATATTCTTTTATTTTATAATTTTATCAAATATTTTATGTGTAAAATATGTATCTGTTGTGTAACCTTATAATTGAACATTTTGGAACACAGTCTTCTTACTGCTGTGGCAGATTGGTTACCACAAGCAGAGCATAAAAAGTGTACCACACATCTTTATGCCAACTTTAAGAAGAGGTATAGTGGTGTGCAGTTTAAAAGGTTGTTTTGGGGTGCAGCTACTAGTACATTGGTACAACAGTTTGAGCAAAGGATGGCACAATTCAGATTATTGGATGACTCTGCATATGACTATCTAATTGAAAGGAATCTCAATAGTTGGTCAAAAGCATTCTTTGAAATGGACAGAATGTGTGCTGCATTTGAAAATGGTATCTTAGAAAGTTTCAATAGGGTCATATTGCTACCTAGGCATAAACCCATTATAGCAATGCTTGAAGAAATAAGGATTTACATCATGCAAAGGTTAGTAGCAATGAATAAGTTAGCCCTTAACTTGGAAGATACAATCACACCATCTATCAGGAAACAACTAGAAATACTTAAAGTTAAGCAAAGGTTAGTAATGATATAATCTATATATTCATACTTATTTGACTTGTAACATTCTTTTAATATATCTTGTTGCAATGTTATTACAGAGATTGGCTAGTTTACCCTTGCGGATTCCAAGAACTTGAAGTCGGAAAAGGTGATAAAAGTTATGGTGTTGATCTGATGAACAAGGTTTGTGGTTGCAGAATGTGGGAGTTGAGTGGAGTGCCTTGTGTGCATGCAATGGCAGGATATATGCTTCTGAAAAAGGATCAAGATAATGGGGGTAAGTTACTAGTTTAGAAAACTCTTTCCAAATCAATTAATTGAATTTTTGACCACAAATGCTCTAGGAATTACAATTTGGGATCACTTGTTGACTATAGGTGGATAGCCTGTCAGTGTGCAAATAAGATAATCAAAGATCCATCTATTCCTTTAAGAACTATGAAAGAAGACATTAAGCAGAAATTCATGATTGATGTTAGCCTAGGGCAATGCAAAAGAGCAAAACAAACTACCTTATATGATCATGAATGAGGTTTAACTGACTACCATGGGAAGTTGTGGGAGTACAGACAAGCACTGATTGATTCAAACCTAGGTACAACTTACAGACTAGATGTAGAAGACACATCTTCTGGTAAGGATTTTTTAAGAGGATGTACAAATGTTTCAAGGGGGTTAAAGATGGTTGGTTAGCTGGTTATAGAAAGGTAATAGGACTAGATAGTTGCTTTTTGAAGCATACATGTAGGAGGAATTACTGACTGCAACGGGGAGGGTTGTAAACAACCAAATGTATCATATTGCATAGGCTGTAGGGAGAGTAGAAAATCTTGAGAACTGGTGTTGGTTTTTATCCTTCCTTCATGATGATATGAATTTGAACAATGGAAATGGTTTAACAACCATCTCTGATTCTCATAAGGTAACATTTATATTCTTTTATTTTATAATTTTATGTGTAAAATATGTATCTGTTGTGTAACCTTATAATTGAACATTTTGGAACACGGTCTTCTTACTGTTGTGGTAGATTAATTACCACAAGCAGAGCATAGAAAGTGTACCGGACATCTTTATGCCATCTTTAAGAAGAGGTATAGTGGTGTGCAGTTTAAAAGGTTGTTTTGGGGTGCAGCTACTAGTACATTGGTACAACAATTTGAGCAAAGGATGGCACGGCTCAGATTATTGGATGACTTTGCATATGGCTATCTAATTGAAAGGAATCCTAATAGTTGGTCAAAACCATTCTTTGAAATGGACAGAAGGTGTGCTGCATTTGAAAATGGTATCTCAGAAAGTTTCAATAGGGCCATATTGCTACCTAGGCATAAACCCATTATAACAATGCTTGAAGAAATAAGGATTTACATCATGCAAAGGTTAGTAGCAATGAATAAGTTAGCCCTTAACTTGGAAGATACAATCACACCATCTATTAGGAAACAACTAGAAATTCTTAAAGTTAAGCAAAGGTTAGTAATGATATTATCTATATATTCATACTTATTTGACTTGTAACATTCTTTTAACATATCATATTGCAAGGTTATTACAGAGATTGGCTAGTTTACCCTAGCGGATTCCAAGAACTTGAAGTCAGAAAAGGTGATGAAAGTTATGGTGTTGATCTGATGAACAAGGTTTGTCGTTGCAGAATGTGGGAGTTGAGTGGAGTGCCTTGTGTGCATGCAATGGCAGGATATATGCATTTGAATAAGGATTCAGATAATGGGGTAAGTTACTAGTTCAGTCAAGACATGTGGTTTAATGCATACCAGTTTTCTATTAGACCAGTTCCTGGAACTAACCTTTGGAAGAGAAATGAACATCAACCACCATTACCCCCTATTGTAAAAAGGATGCCTGGAAGGCCACAAAAAGAAAGGATCAAGTCACCAACAGAAGAAAGCACTCAAGTAAGTAGGGTTGAAAGGAAAATGACTTGTAGTAATTGTTGGGAACATGGTCACAACAAAGCTGGCTGCAAAAATGAGGCAAGTCCACAACCAAAAAAGGTTGTAAGGCCAATTGGAGGAAACAGACAATCTGTAAGACCACAATGTACAAGTAGGGGTGGGGGTAGAGGGAGTAGAGGTGGTAGAATAGGTAGAGGAAATGAAACAATGAATGTGAATGAAGATTCAGAAGTTGGTGTTGGTAGAGGGACTACTGTTGGTAGAGGTATGAGAGGTGGTGGAAGAGGCAGAGGTAGGAAAGGTACTGGTCCATTGAATGAAACTCCAACAACTAGATATTCTAGGGGCCCTTTGACAGATGAACAGGTGTGCAAACTGATGAAATTATGTATATTATGTAAGTTTATTGATTATTATGCATATGTTCTCTATTTGATTATATTTACCAGGAACATTATCTTAGACAAGATGAAGAAGCTCTTAGAGAACACTTGGAGGAAGAAGCTAGAGTTGAACAAGAATACTTGAATAGGTATATGGCTGAACAAGAATATGAAGCAAGAATGGATTGGATGCATGCTTCTCATTGGCAATCTAATGCTTACATGTTAGCTAACAATCCTACTTAGCCTACTCAACAATCTGTTGTTCAACAAGTTCAAAAAATAGCTACACATTAATCTGTGGAACACCAAGTCCAAGAAAGTCTTGAACTCAACCCAAGTATAGATCATGTTCAAGATATGCAGGTGGATGATGCAACTGCAAGTTCAACAAAAAAGAATAGAAAAAGGCCCATGAGTACTGATATGCAAGTTGATGAAATTACTTCACCTTCAAGCAAGCAGAAGAAGGATATGGCACCTCCACTTCCTTTCAGGATCTATGTGAAAACAGGGGTAGATCAGAAAGGATTGCAAACCAAAATAAGCTTTTCAAATTTAATAACAAGGGGACTGGATCTACACCTGAACTGGCATTTGATTGCTCTCCTTAGATGTATGTTAGTTTAATGGATATGTAACTGAATTATTAGGATGTTAGACTTAAAATTTCATGATTTATGTGGGCTGAGAAGCACATATATTGGGTTTTTTTGTGCTTTGTAAACAATGTCTTAATTGCCTTTGATGAATGGTGAAATTATCTAATTATGTAGTATTTTTCCTTGTTTCATATGTTTGTTGGCATCGGCATTTTCATATTCAAACTGCATTTACCCATGATAATGGGTAAATTTTATGTTGGCCACATACAAAGCACAAAACCCATGAGCATGGGTCAAACACATGGGGCATTTTTGTTATTTTATAATCACACAGATATAGGGGACTGCATAGACCTATGAGAATGGGTAAATTTTATATAGACCACATAGAAAGTGTCAAAAAGGACTTTGGAATGGGTCAAACACATGGGGTACTACATTATGGGATGGGTTCCTTTTGTTGTTTTGCTTGTTCCATTTGTTGTGCTTTTGGCATGTGCAAATCAGACATGGGGGAGTGCATTTGACATGTGCATATCACCCATGGGGGAGTGCATTTGGCATGTGCATATCAGACACGGGGGAGGGTGTAACATTCTGTATTTTCAAGTCATTTTATGACGCCATTTATTTCGTCATAAGTTCACCATTTATTTTATTTTAGTTTCGTACGCGTTCGCTTTTAATTCTTATTATATAGTTAAATCGCGTAAACTAAAAATCAACATTTAACGTAAACGGACACCAAACAAATTAAAGTTTTCATCAAGAAAGCGTTATATTATTTTACGAAAGTAATAATTAACTTTTTATATTTATTTTTTTATGGTTATAAATTGGTTTCGTTTCACAGTTATACGTTTAGAAATACCCGGAGGAAGCACCAAAACTTTTTTTTTCGCATTCAACAAATATCCCACGTTTATACCCATACCTAATATTTATAAAAACTTTATCTGTTATTAAGTTAGCCGAAATTTACCATAAAGGAATGAAATTAAGCTAGAACATAAACTTTACATGTTATCTTCTATATTTAAATTACAACATTATAACCTTCATGTATGTAATAAGAACTACATTCAAGATATAAAAGGATATTTGGTACCCTTTTCTTTCCCTATTTTTCGGCCAACACAAGGACATGTGGGGACATATGTCCCAACTAGAACAAATAATATTCACTATGGGTAGTGTACCAAGCTAGTGTCTTAAGGATTATGACCAGCTAGTTGCTTTGACCAAACATTCTTTCTAATTCCTTAGATGGTCCTACGCCACCCCTTGTCTCTTTGATATTCTTGGACTATACTTGTTGTGTCTTTGGGACCATTTGAGTACTTATACTAGTATTCACCCTAACTCATATAACTTCTAGCAAAAAAAAAAAACAAATTCTTTTCTTCTTTGGTACTCTCACATTAGCCACGGCATACACAAATACATATAAATAATTCACACAAAGTTATTTTACCATATACAATTGAGCTATGTTCATGTTATGCATTCTAAGGAGGTATTGGAAGCTTTGTTGGTTTGATTAAAAGGTTTAGTGCAAAGGAAAAGGGAATAGGGTTTTGCGTAATGATTTCTTGGATAATACCTTGGGTCTGTTTACCTACCATCTTTACCATCTTCATTAAGGTCATCTTAAAACCTATATTCAATTTTTACTACTTATGATTTTCATGTTGTATATAATGTTATATGGCTCTATCACCATTAGGGTATCTTAATTAACTTGTTAAAATATAAATTTTACCTTGATTATGTTTTGTTACACTTGTCAATCGTTATATGCATATTATAACATGTTGTATTGGGAAATAATTATTGTTCATGTTGATTTAAATTCATATAAAGTTTGATATGTTTAATGGTTTTAAAAAGTTCTTATATAAGTTTATGATCATGTAAAAGTGAGGACTTGTTGATCTCGCTTTTCATGTCATTCTTGGACAAATATGGTCTAAAGGATTTTATAGATATGAGGCATTTGATATTATGTTTATGGAGGATTTGTATAGGTTTTTATATAAGCTTAAACTTTATTAAAACAATTTATATAAAGAAACATATATATAAACTAATTCGAAAAAGGCTGTTTTAAATTGGAGATTTAAAAACATCTCCTATTTTTATATTTTTTTTATAATACTTACCTCATTTGTCATGAGGATTCCAAAAAGGTAAGAAATCTCGATAAATCCGTTTTATAACGGAATGAGTTACGACAATTACAAAGTTTTACTACATACATACTTTTATAAACTATTTTTAGAAAAGTGACTGTTTAATGACTGAATACCTTTTTTTTTTGTAAAACTCATAAATAGATAGAAATTGCATATTTTCAAGATCGTTGCTCGTAAGTATCGCTATAAAACGGAGCTATAACGAATATAAAAATACGAGTATACGGTTTACAGATACATAACTATAAAAAAATAAATTTATAAACCGGTGTAAACAGTTAAAAGTTATGTTCACCAGTAGAGTCCAAAATTTTGAAATGTCAATTTTATGATAACTGTCTTAATTACGAAAGGTGGACATAAGGAAACGTAAGTCACATGCTTAAACGAGAAAGTTACACAATACTTTATACTTGTGCTATTTCCCGAGATGAATATGTGTCGGTTTCGTTTTTTTTTTTAAATTTTTGCGAAAACATTTGGAATCATTAAATTATAATTTATTACTTTTTTATAAACTCTTTTATAATGTTATTTTACAAAGGCGGTTAAACCCTAGTTACGCGATTATACGGAGTCAAATACATGATGTATTATTTATCAAATGCGATTTTAAACATTATTTCACAATCACAATTGATGGTGATGTAACTATATTGAATTATATTTGTTATTGTACTTAGTACTTTACGTCCGAATCTACTTAGGTTGCGTTAGTGATATTTCCGTGATCGCGTTTTCATTCTTTCACTCGTCTTATTATTCACTTCACTGTTTAAGGTGAGTTATAGTCTCGCATTTTATCTTTTCAATGTTTTATAAAGCCTGCGGGGGGGATTACATGCTTCTTTTCACAAACTCGTATTTTTACGATAGTACAATTACCTGTACTATTTTTACCCAATGCTTAGATTTGTTTCTACCCACCTTGATTTGAGTTAATTGATGATACCTATACTTTGAAAACCTTGAATTATGAACAAACATGATTGCTGTTCTTCGGACACAAGTGTTTTTAAACTGTATGATATTCAGATTAGTGCCTGATTATTATTGCTAAGTTACCTCAGTGACCATTTAAGTCCGAATATCCTGATCCGTCAATTGCTATTAAGTGAGCGCTTGTGTCGTGGTTAGATCTATCGGGACTAACATCTCCACCGAAAAGTTATGGTTCACATGGTGATCATGGTGCATTTAACTTTTAGACGGAATCTGTAGGTTGTTTTGGCTGACACCCTACTATTTGGGGCAGGGACATTACAGTGTAGGATTCGCGGGGTCATGTGCTTTCTAGTGCATAATATATTACTTAGACTTGGGGAATTTGTTTCCCTTGTATACTTTACTTGTTGTGGACTTCGGATTACGTACTTAGTTCCGCCATCACTTATATATTGTGGTCCACAAAAAACTGTTTTATTAGACAGTTATTTCTTGAACTTATTGAATCAATCCTGGATTTCTAAACGATACTTTTGAAATGTTGTAACGCTATTTTTATTTTCAATGAAATAGTACTTATAGTATTTTCTATACTATTTTTACTTATACCTATATAAATTCACCAACATTATTTGTTGACGATTTAGCATGTATATTTAAGATTATCATTTTTGCTTGTGGAGCATTTGAGTCGAGCGGGATAAGTGTTGAAGGCTTATAACTTGTATACAAGTAGACAACGTTTTAAATCATAATGTTTATGGCCATTATTATTCGGAATCCTTTGTAAACTCTGATTTTAATATATAGAATGTGAAATATATTTACACGTCTCTTTTGAGGTCGTTTTCTGTGACTTGTACTTTGTGTCTCGACGTCGCACCCCTATGTGTTACTATTCCGTTTCACGTCCGATTTTTGGGGGTGTGGATCAGTTTTGTATCAGAGCACTGGTTGTAGAGAACTAGTTCGTTTTCAAAACCTAGACTATAACCGTTTTTCGAAAAAAAAAATAAAAATCTTTCACCATTGTCCGATATCCGCACGTGCTTGCTCCAAGGTTAAACTTATATTGCTCTCTTTAGCATCCTTACTACTATTACATGGGATAAGGAATATTTAATTCTAGGCTATGATTTCGTTATATTATGTCTATCTTATGACGTTTTACTATTTTCTACATATAGGTCGTTATATATAAATATTGAATTCATTGTTGTTTTCGTTGTACTCTTTCTGATTTATTATTTGCTCCCTTGAGAGTCAATTACTGGTATTATATAAGGATACCTATGATATGGGCTTAATTTCTTTCTTGATCTCTTTTACGATTAATTCGATAATTTTACTGTGCTTTAACTTTTTTCCCTTTTGGATGATATCGAAATTCGGCCATAGCTTTGTAATAATTTCCTACATATTGTTTCTTTACGTCTCGAGGACCTCCGAGGTGGGAACACTCTTTTATGCTGTTTGAATCTGATATGTTGTTCGTTATCAATCATTTTGAAAGCTTCCAGTTGATGGGGGAGTAAGACAATTAACTTGTCACCTTCATACGTGTCACCACTGAGCACATACCCTTAGAACCGAACTACTATACGTTCGTTTTTGTTGATTGATTAATATTTACGTTCATTTTCTTTGACGTACTTTATGCGTTTTTCGGATACTTCTTTGATACTGGTTACGAATTATCGCTTTACAAACAATCTCGATTGTCAACCGTATAAACCATTTTTGTTTGTCACCCTTATGAGCTTCTTCACGTTTACTATATTGATATTTCATTCGTTATAAAAACTATTGGATACATTTCTTACATCCAACTATTTCGAGAAAATGAGCATTTCATCGGTTGGCCTCAAATGACATAGCCTATTCCCCTATGAAAATTTGGTGCATAGAATGATTTACCTATGATTCAGGGGAAGAACCATGCCATGCTGAGAGTAGTCACCTTAAATTTTATCGAATTCAATTTTCCACTTATATTTCCGCATCTCTTCTCTAAACCTGTACCTTCGTGACGAAAACGGTTTCAGTAAAACAGCCATAACTTTTGATCCGTAAGTCCGTTTTAGGCCCGTGACCTCTCAAATCGAAGAGAAAAACGAGACGGATCACGCTGTAACCACCCTTTAGCTGGTTAAGGATTTTTCGAAGCCCAAAAACATCGTTTTCCATGATTTATTGACATTTTTCAGTTTTTTTTGGAATTTTCGCTGATTCCAAATCAAATCATTCACGGTTTTTTCTTGATTTTGTAAAATCCCGTGAAAGATTCCATTCTTTTCTCGGTTTAAATCCAAGACTTGTAAAATCCCGTGAACATTAATTGATTTCAATCCACAACAACAATCACTTTACCTACTTAAGATCCGATATCCATTCACAACTTCATCAAAATGTCAAATTCAAATACCAATTTGCAAACTCAATCATCGAATGCTCTTCATAATGCTATCATGGAAGCGGGTAGCAAAGATCGTCCACCAATGTTAGCACCGGGTAATTACGTTCAGTGGAAATCCAGAATCAAGAGATACATTGACACCAAACCTAACAGTGAACTCATCCACTATTGTCTCCAAAATCCACCATACACGTATCAATGGGCTGAGAAAACAGTTCCAGTTGCTGAAGGTAGTTCTGAAACAACTACAGAGAGGTATATGGAGAACTATAAGAATGTTTCACAAGACATACGAGATCAACTGAATGCTGAAGCTGAAGCCGTTCAGATCATTCTCACAGGGATAGATAACGATATCTACTCCACAGTTGATGCTTGTCCGAATGCATGTGAAATGTGGAAAGCCATTGAAAGGTTGAAACAAGGTGAATCAATCAATGTTCAAGATCTTGAAACCAATTTATATTGGGAGTTTGGAAAATTCACATCACGGGATGGTGAATCACTTGAATCGTATTACTCACGGTTTTACAAGATGATGAATGAGCTTGTCAGAAATCAGTGTCATGTTACAAATCATCAAGTGAATGTCCAGTTCTTACTTCAACTACAACCAGAATGGCAAAGGTTTGTGACACTTGTTAAGCAGAGTCAAGAGCTAAAGACTGTCTCCTATCACAAGCTTTATGACATTCTGAAGCAACACCAGAATGAAGTCAATGAGATAAGAGCTGAAAGACTAGCACGTACTGTAACATCCGAGAATTTTTGAAATTTCGAATGACGATTTTACCCTTTGACTTTTCAAGTCTGACTTGACTTTTGACTTTTGGTCTTTTATTTTCACATAAAAGCGATTACCGCGTAACCGGTAATTTTTCGGAACATATTTAAAGAAGATATATGTTATTCTTAGGTTGATTTATTAAAAACGAGCAGCTAAATCACGTTTTCATTATTCGGACTCTAAAGAAATTGGATGTAAAACGACATTCCTGACAACTTTTCAGTTTTACCCGAGACCTGAAAACAGTCAGAAAGTGACTGAAATACCCTCACAAGATTTAGAAACGAGAAAATAATTAAATTATATTTAATTATCACGTTTTATTAAATAAAAATATTTAATAAAATACTTAGCAATTTAATTAAAAGCGTTTGTTGAAAACGCGAATATTCGAGTTGAAATCTATTTTCTTTCTATTTTAGACTAGGCGTAACCGCTTCACAAAATGAATAACAGATATTTTTATAAAGGTTATAAAATATCTATGAAATATTCTCAAGTAAATACTCATTTTTATCAGAAAAATGAGTTGGAAAACAATGGCGCGAGTTTCGTATTTTGAAACATTCGTTAAGTCGCCCAAATGAGTCCCGAACCAACATTCATAAAAGTTTCTCAACAATTACACTTTTGGTCCCTGTGAAATATTTATAATATTCGCCCTCAACTTCTAATACTTGTCACTTATCTTAAAACTTTTATTATATATATAAAAAGTTTTATAAAAATTTCATTTTATCTCATTTTCCATCTCAACTTATACACACACACATTTATAACTTCTTTTTCTCTCCCCCCAACCGCTATATTTTTTTGGCCACCGCCGGGCCACCATCAACACGCTGCCGCCGTCGCTCGGACGCCGGAAAAATTTCCGGCGACGTTTTCCGGCCAACACAAAAAAGTCTCCTCTCCACCGGATCTACCCAACCCACTACCCACTCGCCTCACGCGCTATTTTTCCCCATCTTATCTCTGGCGGACAGCCACCACATAAAGGTGGTTCCTTTCGGTTGTTGTTTTGCAGCTTAGGCTGCGTCTTGGTTTTGAAGTACTCGTACACAGGTGCGTTTGGATTCTGTTTAAAGGCACCCCGATATTATGGGGTTATTTTGCGTTTGGTTCGGACAGTCCCTAGGGGTGTGTTGGTGGTCTTGTCTGGGACAGCCCAAACTTTGGGTTGTGTTGGTTCGTGAAAAACAACTCGATGGGCCTGCTGCAGGTTTGGGTAACACTTCACAGTAGGGATGTTTGTTTTGCAACATCTAGGGCTGCGTCGGTTGGTGATAACACCAAAAAGGGTGTTCGTTTCGTGTGGTCCGCCACCAAACAAGGGGGTTTGGCTATTGGATATCCATCGGTGGTGGCACCGAGAGGGTCGCAGGTGGCTAGGACAACCCCTGTAGGGTGTTTAGTTTATTATAAGGCACCTAGGGTGGTTGGGTTGTGATTTGACGCAAATTGGGTGCAGTTTGGATCTGGGTCTACCAGTTAGGGTATGTTTGGTGTAGTTATATCAAAGATTAGGGTGTGTTTGTTTATTAAAAACCAGACTAGGGTGCGTTTGGTTGCGGGTTAACAGCCAAGGGTGCGTTTGGGTTTTGCGTTATGCACCTTACGGGTCAGCGGTTGTTGGTTGTGTTAAAAACCATTTGGGCGCTGTTTTGGGTCTGACCAGTAGCAAAAGGTATGGTTGGGTTGGTGTCATATCGGCCGCGGGATGTTGGGTTGTTTTGGTTGTAATGACAATAGGTCTTAGGGCTGTGTCGGGTTTGGATGTGGGACTGCGGGGGCGTCGGGGTTGTTTGGTCGGGTTTTGGTTTGCACGGATGGGTTGCGTTTCATATTGTGACACCGATTACGGTGTGCGTTGTTTGAATTGTGTTGACACGAAAAGGGTGCGTTTTAATTTATAAGTATTCAGATTAATTTACGTTTATATTATCGATTAAAATGTATATGTGATGAAATCTGTTTAAACTTGCGACGTCTAAGTAAAATGTGATATTAATATTTAAAACGGGATTGATAATAATGTATAAGCAATCTAGTATAGTTAGACGAGATTTGAATAAAAAGGACTTTGTGGCGGCGTTTTGTATAGAAAAATTAAGAGCAAAAAAACGGGGAACTGGGAGTCGGATTCGAGATGTGAAAAGATTCGAAATTTGGTTTACAAAATATAATGAATTATATTTTTATGGACGTTTAGACATAAAACGGGACTTTTAACTCCCAATAACGAAGAAACTAGAATGAAATCGGAATATACACTTTAATAGAAAATAAATTATTTTTAATATATTAAATCTGACAGATCTTTAATTAAACGATTGAGCAACTTTCGAGTTCGTTTCAGCCTTCGGCGAAACCGAAATGTTGTTCCGTTAATGACATTTTCTTGCAGCGAGGATTATTTGCTTTTAAAATTAAGATATAGCGGGTCTATACTAACTGTCGGTTAATATAATATTGTAATTAATAGTTTTAAGATCAGGATTCTGGCTCTAAATAACGATCTAAGGTCTAAAAAATAGTAACTTTCTTTAATATTAGAGATAGTTTTAATTGGACGGAAAATAGTACTTATAATATATATAAAACTTATACTAAGGGTTAAGGTTTAAGACGCGCAAGTGGATTTCTCATACATGTTATTATGGTATGTATAATATTAATATGTGTTTGATTTCGTTCGTTACGATGTACGCATCGTTGATCGTATTTAATACGTGTATTATAATAGAACGACATAATTATAGGTCGTGGCCGAGATCGATGCAGATTCGGTTGTGAAGTATTGGATTATTTGATCGTGATCTTTGATCAAGGTGAGTTTATTGCCCAGGTTTTACTGGTTTTACTTAATTATTGGGGTGAGAACATGCTTGGTTTACAAAGGCATTTAATGATTGTTTACAAATTGGTTTACTTACTCAATTTTACATAGCTTGCTATGGGATTGATTACTTGTCTTTATTGTGGTCACGAATGCATACTTTACTTTTGAAATGATTAAGGATTAGTCTTAAGTTGCTAACTGTTATTTACTCGGAGGGTTTAAGCACGATGTTTTTTAAGATTGATTATTTGGGTTTGACACTCTCCGTTCGGGTGACTTGCTATTGCAGTATCCAACGGTTCTGTTTTTATTCCATGTCGGATTACGATTTGAGTGCGCCTGAGGGGCAACAATCATTATTGCGGGTGTTCTTGGAGGGGGACACCCATGAGGGGAACACATTATTTTTTATTACTAACCGGGTGTTCTTGGAGAGGACAACCTACGATGGGTACATTCTTACGATGCCTGCATAAAGTGGACATACATACATAGTCTTATGTGCAGTTTCATGAACTTAGAGTAATCGTAATCATTGTTTTATACTCACACCTGGGATATTTACTATGCCTTGAATAAAGTGGCAATACATACTTGAAACATTTAGGTGACATTAAATTGGTCATGCATTCTTTATAAATCTTTGGTATAAGATTGGTACTTTTGGTGACATAAAATGTGTCGTGTATTCTTTATAAATCTTTAGGATTTTTTACATGGTAACCGGTGATGTTAATGTGACTAAATACTTACATATTGAAACTTCATTCATATTTAAACAAATCTATGAACTCACCAACTTTAATGTTGACACTTTTTAAGCATGTTTTCTCAGGTGAACTAGATGCTTGCTTTTTTTGATGTGCATTGGAGTCTATACATTCAAGCTTTTCATGGTGATGCAATTATGGACAACTATTTTTTGATTCAGAAAAAATTCACGAGAGTGTTTTTCAAACGCCACATTTCAGTGGTCGTTTTCTCTTGTATCTAACGTGTGTATTATGAAGTAGCACCCCAAGTGGTATTCCGCTGCGTTGTGATTTTTTTGGGGGTGTTACATATTGGATAAGAGCACTGGTTATAGAGAATAGGGTTGCATATTTTACCATAGACTTTACGTTATCCAAACATTGCATCACATCAAACATTTTCAAAGTGCATACACGCTACTTGCTTATGTGCTTACATTACGTGCTGCCTTAAGTGCTTACATGACATACATATATGTAATATATATGCTTACATCTTTTGCGTATATCGCACGTTTATTTTTATATGAGTTATTTATATATAATACAAGAGCATTTCTTAAAGACATTGTGAGTTGCGCAAAATGGTCTTCAATTATACCTCAGAACATTGTGAGTTATAAAAGTTTTTTTTAATGTTCTAATCTTACTCTCTTGGATATTGTGAGTTGCACAATGGTCTCATTTCGTTCTCAGACATTGTAAGTTAAACAATGGTCTCTAAGGATATTTTTTTCTTCATAGCATTATACTATATTGTATTACAACGGAGACCGTCATAGTTTTGTATTTTACATGGATTTCTTATGACATCTAAGTATTACAAGTCTTGTTTGGGCGAGACGTTGTTAATATGAGGATTGTATGATAATTGCTATGTTACAAATCCCTCACAGTTCTGTTTACAGGGATTATGTATAATCTAAGTTTTACAAAGCCTTGTATGGGGCGGGACTTTAATAGGAGGATTTTATATGATAATTGCTATGTTAACTCTGTTCGTTTAAAGACATTTCCTGGTTACTCTAACGAGTACTCGTTAAACATATTGAAAAACATTGTGATGTTCCTAATAGTTTTACTTCACCGTCTCGAAGCGAGTTTGGAACATCGTCCTTACTCAGTTAGAACCATGCATGTCATGTTAACACCTTGAAGGTTTTTTAATTTAGGAAAGAGTACGCGTATTGCACCGGGAATTCATTAAGTAGGTATGATTAATAATCTATTTATTTGAAAAGGAACTAAGGACGAATCTCTCATAGTAAATAAATAAAGTTGTAAATCCAGCCCGAACCATAAGTTTATCCATTCTTACTTTCATAAAAATTTGGTTCGTTCTTTATGTAAATAAGAAATTATAAATGAGTGGGCCTTAATGGTATCGATATGACACGAGTATGAACTGAACTCGATAATCACCAGGAATCCGTTACAAACAGGGTCTAGGACGCAATCGTGTCTTGCCACTTCAACAGGATCTTAAGGTCTCGCTGGAACTATCGTATTCTCATTCATTCTTAAGTTATTACTTTTGCCGTTGCTAATCCTCGCGATCACGAACTGTTCGTGGAACTAACAGACTTGTTACACACTTGAGTTAATGGAGTTGATTCGTCCTTAAACTAGCGACTGAGTACCATAATCCGCCGTCTATCGCATAAGCTCTTCCGCGAGCTCCTCCCATTTGTTAAACTTTATTCTGGGAATATTGTTTCTCGAAATGTCCTCATTCTCGGCATCCCATCACCATTTGTTATAGTATTGACGTTATGGTCGCTGCTGTTGGGTCCTGGAGCGGTCCCGACTGATACAACTTTATCCAATAGGTAATGCAACTCCCCTTAAACGAGATAAACACCTATCGACGAAACAGATAGTTGGACTATTCATTTCGGGCCACTAGTAGGAAGACTTAGGTCGCGATACATCCTAGTACTGCCAAGTAAGTTGGGTACTTACATCCATAAGCCACGTTGATGTGAATCATCGAACCTTACAGATAGTAGAAACGAGACTCCGTCCTCGGACATTTAGAAACTTATACAAACATACTCACGCGACTACACCTTCTTCTTGAGGTTTTCACTATAATGAGACTTTCCCTATAACGCGGTTATACCAGTCATAAGATCTGTAATGATATATTTTGAGATACCCATTTTGATGGATTAAATATCCTGGACAAACCTAGCCAAAATTTTTGGTAGATTGAGAAGTGTAGAAACACCGAATTTTGCTGAATAAAGTTATCAGCGTCTTGTTTAGAACGAGTTTATTAAACCTTAAGTCTTTCCTTGGTCACACAATCGGATAACACAAATTTAATCTCGGGACGAGATTTCTTTAAGGGGTAGGTACTGTAACATCCGAGAATTTTCGAAATTTTGAATGACGATTTTACCCTTTGACTTTTAGGGTCTGACTTGACTTTTTGACTTTTGGTCTTTTATTTTCACATAAAAGCGATTACCGCGTAACCGGTAATTTTTCGGAACATATTTAAAGGAGATATATGTTATTCCTAGGTTGATTTATCAAAAACGAGCAGCTAAATCACGTTTTCATTATTCGGACTCTAAAGCAATTTGATGTAAAACGACATTCCTGACAACTTTTTAGTTTTGACCGAGACCCGAAAACAGTCAGAAGGTGACTGAAATGCCCTCGCAAGATTTTAGAAACACAAAAATAATTAAATTATATTTAATTATCACGTTTTATTAAATAAAAATATTTAATAAAATACTTAGCAATTTAATTAAAAACGTTTGTTGAAAACGCGAATATTCGAGTTGAAATCCATTTTTTTTCTATTTCAGACAAGGCGTAACCGGTTCACAAAATAAATAACAGATATTTTATTAAATGTTATAAAATATTTATGAAATATTATCAAGTGAATACTCATTTTTATCAGAAAAATGATTTGGAAAACTATGGCGCAAGTTTCGCGCGTTGAATCATTCGTTAAGTCGTCCAAACGAGTCCCGAACCGCTTTTTATCAAAACTATATTAAAAATTTACACAATGACCCCCCATCTATTTGAACTTGCCACTTTGCATTAAAACTTTTAATATATATAAAAAGTTTTATACATTTTTTTCATTTGATATATATTACACACACACACACATCTCCCTCTTCTCTCCTAATTTTTCCGGCGACCACCACCAGCCGGATTCCGTCCACTGCCATCTCCGGCCACCGAAAAACTTTTTTGGCGAGTTTTCCGGCCGAGATCAAAAATGTTCCTCATCACCCGATCTATCCGCTCCACCATATCACGCGCCGCCACGCTCCTCCACCACCTGCCACCGCCACCCCGCTATCAACACGACCACCACACCACCACCACCATCATCATCATCTCGTCATCATCATCCTCATCATACCATCATCGTCACCATCACCTCGTCAGACCGATCACTACCTCCACCTCCTCACCACCGCCACCTTCACAGCATCACAAGGGTGCGTGTGGTTTTAATATCAACCCGCAAGGGGTGCGTTTGGTTTCGTGGTTTATCACCGCAAAGGGTGTGTTGTTTCGGTGGTAAACCACCACAGGTAGGGTGCGTTTGGGTGGCAGCTACCACCTTGAGGGTGCGCTTAGGTTGCTATCACGACCTAGGGGGTGCGGATGGGTTTCACAGCCGCAGGGTGCGTTGGGTTTGGGTTTAGCACCGGATAGGGTGCGTTTGTTTTGGCAACCACCAGCCAAGGGTGCGATTGGTTGTACCACCATTAGGGTGCGTTGGGTATATGGCAGCAGCAGGGGGGCGTGCGTTTGGTTTAACAACCACCACCAAGGGGTGGGGTTGGTTTTCGATTGCACCAGGGGTGCGGTTTTGGTTGTATGTCTCGCATCACAAGGGTGCGTTTGGGTTTATGTAACAAAGGGTAGGTGTGTTTGGTTTTGTAGAGAAAACGCCAAGAATGCGTTTGGTTGTGGGTTTAACAGCCGAAGGGGCTGTTTGGGACAGCGGGCACATAAGGGTGCGGGTCTTGGTTTTGGTCGAAACAGCCATGAGGCTGTGTTTGGTTTTGGTTTAAACACCACGTAGGGTGCGTTGGTTTAGCATGAAACACGACATAGGGTGCGTTTGTTATGTTTACATCAGAAAAGGGTGCATTTGTTGGTTTTGTGATTTAAAAAAGATTTGGGTGCGTTTGGCTGTTTCAACAAATGGAATAAGGATGCGTATTGGTATAATGACAAGCACCAATGTGCGTGGTTTGGTTTGGCAGCAAGCACTAAAGGTGGTTTGGTGGACATTGAGTATAGGTTGCGTTTAGGAATATACAGAAAACACAAGGAGTTGTGTTTGGGTTTGAAATAAGCACCACGGGGTGCGTTTGGGTTAGAGAAGACAACAAAGAAGTGTTTGGTTTTTTAGGAAAACAACAAGGGTTCGTTCTCCCATTTTGGTTTATACACTTGACTAATAAATTATAACACGAGACTTTATTAAATTTAAAATCAGAACTTAAATGGTGGTTAATGGTTAAATAATTATGATATATATTTAATTTGTTTCGTTATAATATGGAAACAATGACAATAACAAATAAATACACTTGAAATTTACTTGGATGTTTTCTATTAAATTGATTTGGAAAGGTTGATTTGCAACAAAGTCTTTCGACTTGGGATCGTTTTATAAACGGAAAAGTCATGGCGAAATTTATATAAATTTTTATATTTAGTAACGATTCACTAAAGCTTCTATTATTTTAGAAACCGATAACAGGGACTAAGTTATATTTTAAAGATATATTAATTTGTATTATACAATAACCCGACCAACGAACGAAAACTATACTTTTACAATGAGACAACTATTTTAGACACGACCAGTCGAGGAAACGAAATATAAATTTATAAAATATTAATTTATATTTTATAATTGTCAGCTAGAAGATAATATAATAATTGTTGTAAAAGCTTCATAAACATCGTTTAACTTAATTAGAAATCTTAAAACGTACGATTACGTTGATGCAAGAACTTTTTATTTAATTGAGTGGTGATTTCAGAAAACGGGTCAAACTAATTGGTTAATTATTTACTCACACTTCTTGTATAATACTTGCAAAGTATTATACATTTCATATTAATCTTTGGATTGTTTGTCTTTATTATATAATTCACGATACGAATTATATACTTGTTCATTTTCCATAAGTAATATATACGGGATATATTACATACTTTGCGTTACTTTCGATTTATTTTATTTAACCAACCACCCAAACCATTACAACTTGGAAATCTAAATCTTTATTAACGTGTGGCGTTGACGTAACCATTCATCGGGAAACCCAAATGCATCACTTTAGAGTAGGGGGATATAGCCGTAAAGATAAACTGCAACTTCTTGGTTGAGCCATTTTAGTTTTCGTTTGTGCTGTGATTAATATGTGCAGTTCTGCAAATCGTGCTACAACATCAATGCGAGTATATAGCCCCATGTTTTACTCGTTTTACATATATTTTAGAGTGAGAACATGCTTGTTTACAAATGCATTTACATGGTTGATTACCTGTTTGGTTTATATACTCATTTATACATCTCGCGAGGAGATACAATACTTGGTTTAGTTTTTGAACGTAAACACATACTATACTTTTATGATTACGGATTAGCTCAGGTTGTATATTATAAAGTAATTCAATGCCGAGGGTGTCCAGGTGGGGGCATCCGGTGTAGGCACACGTAAAATAATTCAATGCTGAGGGTGTCCAGGTGGGGGCATCCGGTGTAGGCACATGTAAAGTAATTCAATGCTGAGGGTGTCCAGGTGGGGACATCCGGTGTAAGCACATGGCTATTATTTCTGTTAGCGCATCAGTTTCATGAGCTTAGAGTAATTGTAATCATTGTTTTATACTCACATGGATATTTACTGTGCCTTGAATAAAGTGGCAATACATACTTGAAACATTTTGGTGATATATATAAATATCATACATGCTTTAAACAATTGTGGTTCAACGTTCATACGTACATTTTTGTGACTATTTGGGACTCAGTGCCATTAGAAAACATCGGTCTAATCCAATGACTTGAAAATGTACATCTTTGTTGGGTGAACACTCATAATAGATAAAAAATACACGATAAATAACATGCTTTTATATACAATATGTTGGTTTCGTCGAAACGGTTCAATTGATGTAGAACGTTAGCATTTTTCGGTGTGACTATGTATTGCGATCGGTATTGAAATCAGTGGTCATTGAGCTATTGAATTTTTTACATACTCTTTGAAATTTATTTGACATTCATTAATTATACTCATTATTTATCGCGCGTCAAGAACGCGTACCAGTTTGAAATCAGGTCATAACAGTACTTTACTGCCAAGAACTACTTGAGGTTCCAGCATTTATACGTAAAGAACAGATCTATGAAACTCACACGACACTTTTATTTGAAAATGCGACTTTTTAAGCGATGATTTTTCTTAATAAAATTAGATGCTTGTGGCCACTTGATGTGAACGAGGCATATAATGTATGCTATATGACAAGATATCAATCATTGGATGTTTACTTTACATCAAACCATGATCAAACTCTTGTAAATGCTTTTCAAAGCTTGTGTTTTATGGCTGCGATGAGCAAGATGAGTGGAGCCATATGTTAATCTAAATATTAAGTGAAGAAGAAAGTCAACGAGAATTTACCTTTACAAAACGGACAGTCCATACTAAGAGAGTTTCGTTCCTCAGTTGTATATCTAGCACTGTTATTTATGAGTAATTACTTGCCCCGACATTAATTTTCGCTGCGACACTTTTTAGTGGGTTTTACAAACAATAATGTTGGGATGAAGAGTCATAAGTTTAAGACTATGATATATCAAATACCATTTAACCGTACATATTACTGTGATATAATATTTAACGGACGAAACATGGCAGTGAGTCAATAATGAACACGATCCATACAGGTCTAAACAGGCAATATCCACACAATCACCTCCGTATATGCCCAAGAAACCGATCACAAGACGTCTTATAGCGTTACCTATAAGGAATCGTCCTATGGTTATGTTATCTTCTCTCCTGTGAGCCCTCGATATCAGGTCCACACTGGTATCTCATCACACCCAAAGATAACCCTTTCGCTCGATTTCTACGCTAAGGATTGCCACAGTACCGATCCTTCTATCAATACCCAGGTCATTTAAGAGATATTACAACTTCCATGGTTTTGAATATAATATTCCCTCTGATCTTGCATGTTTTCGCTTAATTCTCTCTTATATGCACCATTGTCACACAAACATGTACATCGGGGCAACATTATACAATCATACTCACATATTAAATCTCCAATTGCAATTCTTTGACTAAACACTAATTACATCATCAGTAAATCAAAACATTTCCAAACTCTGACTATTCATTCACCACCTCCTAAACTAAATCTCATAACAAAAAAGAGCATGCTAATGAATACTATAGCTCTGATGACATCAGCGCAGCTTCCTAAACAATACCAACAACAATTAACACAATTACATCACATATCTAACGTGATTATTACACGCGACGCAATGCTGTAACAAGCTCGATGTTCCATATGTAAGCTCACTTATGAGGAGATGTCTAAGCGTCTTTGCTTTAACCATCATGTAGTTCAACTCTATTTCCTCCGACACTACATTTATATTGGCCCAAACATACCCCTTCATTTACTCCACACTTCACATTACGCTTAGCTCTTACGACGATTTGTTTAACACAACGCAAAATTTTAAGCGTGTCCTTGACTACACTTAAAGACCTTAAATCAAGTTATGACCTAACATATAAATTTTTACGAAAGAAATACAGTGCTCTATTTTCTGGGTTATAGGAGTTCTCGTTAACTATCGACATGATTGAGTTTCGCCAAACGCCATTTACCATGCAGCAAGTACTCCTAAGGAAAATCAAACTTCAAAAGCAGCCCAAATTCGTGGATTCGCGTGATAGCACACTAAAATTTGACTTGATTACGACCATAACTTAGACCATAAAGATTAAAGCGTATCCTTATGAGGTTTCTCTTTATATGCACTAGATGGACACTTTAACTACTGTAGACGGGGCTGAGCTTAATTATAATTTTAAGTTAGGTGTTTCACCCTCACAAACATTACACGTAATTCTGACCACCTTTGTAATTACTGGTTCTTGATCCACATTTTTGGTGTGACAAAAACAATCATTTGAATGACTTCCCCGACCACAAAACAACCATTCAGAGCGGTACTTGGATTTTATGGAAACAATGAAACTCATTCTGGCGTTATATATAAGAACTCAAGACAAGATAAATCAATGACGACTGTTTTTATAACTCCATCTCTAGATATCAGTATCGTACTGGAAAAGCACGAGCCTGAAAATCTGCTACACAACCCTAAACAAGTCACGAAGTTATAAAAAAAAAAACAGCAAAATCTCTAAAACCTAACCAATTGCATGACAACAACTGACCCCTTACATCATGACAACCTTAAATCAAAGCCCTTAATCAATCTAAACACATCATTCAAAACCAATCCGGATTCAATGATTCTCGCATTTTTTATGAAACCCTACAAAGATCCATCAAATGATTTTGTCTAGCCAAAATACAACCAATCTACACTAAGAAGGAACACCACTATACCATGATTACTACGTACACTAAACAAAACCCACAAATCTTGAATGTTTCTTGGATCCGAAAAAGTGAAAATCGACTCTTATGGTTTACTAGAGGGCTGAATCGTTACGACACAAGTGAGAGGGGAAAGGAATAATGAGCTAGGTTCACCGTCCGCGCGATCTTAAAAGTTAAGTGGGAAATACCCTTAATCCCTTCTCTAAGTCCAATGTCTGATAAAAAAAAAATATTAATTGTAACTACCAAAAAACATACTAAACACCGTAATAAAAACATTATAACCCGCATCGCGTCCCCTACTATATTCTTCTTATAATATTATTAATTAACTAATTTCCATCATACCACCGTTAAATTTTCAAAAAAAACCTAAGCTGAATTGGGCGTGCTACAACAACTCGCTTCAATTTTTGGCACATAAACGCTCAGTAAGTACGACGTAAATTAAAACCTTTCTATAAAATAACATTCCTTCATTCCTCGACAATATCACATTCTCTCTAAATCTCATGAGAAATTGTAACTACAAACTTTCATAACATTCACACACATGGATTCCGCTCCAAAATAACACACTTTCGATCATAAAAAGCTTAACATCTTAATAACCAAAATATGACCGTAGCAATAGCATGCGCCGACACATACATACCATCTTTAAAAACAATTCCATTCTACAACCAACCATACGATGCGAAAATATGGAATCATTAATCAACCAAACTCATATGACCACACAAATAAAGGATAATCCATTTACCTCTAAATAATGACATCATACTGACAATTGTGGTAAAACGGTCGTCCACCATCAACAACATACATAAACTTATATAGAACACATAGCAAGCAAGAAAAACAATACTACAAAAGTGACACTTAAGCTATTCTAAACGTATAAATTAACCTGCTACAAAATCATCTAGTATGTCCACAGATACATCCCCTCCTTATGGAAATCTCGGTCTTGAGATTTCAAACTAATAGTTGGACATTGCGAACACTCACACGATCAAGCAAATAACTAGGATACACCTGAGACTTCTCATAGTCCTTCTTTCGCGTTCCCAAGTATAAACTCAGGAACCACGACTTTAGAAATATCCCTAACGAACATATTCACAAATGGTATTACACAACACTAACACGTTCATATCAATCTCTTAACCTACACTATCCAACACAATCCCCTACAAGTTGTCCTCAACAAAAACTAAAGTCTTGTCATTATTGCATACTTCATTCAATGGCACATGGACAAAGAAGACGATTCCACCACACAAATACATTCATACAAATGTTGCACCACATGGAATGTGTCATGTACACAATACAATTCCTCAGACGCAACTCTTAAACCGAATAAGCCACAAGGGGCACGATCACCTCAAGTAATCTCGAATGGTCCAACTCTTCGGCTGCTAACTTACCCTTTTTCCACCAAAACGCTATCACACCTTTCCACGGTGACACTTTAACAACACATTCTCTTTAACACTCAGTACACTGTCATCTTAACGCACTCCCCTAGTCCCCGCATAACTCTTTTGAATGCATCAAGCTTTCACGCCTCTGAAGGAGGAGTGTCTCTTCTTTTTCTTTTCCAACTTAGTCAACCATATACTTTATCAATCGTTTCCCTGTACCAATTCACGGCGCGCCGAACGCCCTTATTTTTTAGGAATTTTATGGTTAATTTATCCATTTTTTTTTGTTTATTTCCGCGTTGGTTGCGGTGGAAAGACCACCTCGAGTTCTCGTTGTAACTATATTTCAGTAATTGTTTTGACATAGTTTAAAAATAAATATTTTATAATTTTAAAAATTTATTTTTATTTTTTATTATTTTATTCCGTAAATAACTTAATTTAATTCCTGATTTCTAATTTTTCCCAATTTTTTAGAGTCATTCAGTGTTAACTATTTAGTACTTTTTTCTTTTTTTGTTTTATCGTTCTCAGACAAATAATTTATTTTTCTTATATTTTTATTCATTATTACTAACATTTTTTACTTAATATTCTATTATCAGAAACCCTTATTTTTGGTAAACTAACCAATGACCCGAAACACACAGAAGATACAATACGGGCCAACTGAGAAAAACACGCCACAAATCCAAACTAACCATATCCCCCAATTTCAACCCATAACATGGGTGACCTATATTTTTCCTTCCATACAAAGCTTTAAACGGAGCATACTAAATGCTCAATTGATAACTACCACCAAAATTGATAACACCTTTGCCCTTTTATATAATCATCCAAAGTCTGAATCATACTTTCACTTTGTCCATTAAACACCGCTGTCGAGGCATGCTACGTAGTACTCATATTCCAAGTCGCATCTCTACACAATCTTGTAGCGCGTACATCGCCCAAAACACCACGTAGTAAATCACCCATCCACTCTCAATCTAAGTCTTAAAGTGTCACCAAAATTTCCATTCCTTGCTATTATCCTACACATCACTATAAATCCTTTGCCACTTACACAATCTGATAAATCTTATTTGTATAGAATCTAGAAAATGAGCTAACTTGGATCAAATCTAATCGACCATCAACCCCAATCACATCATACGCACTACTTATGATAACCTTAGAAATTCCAGTGCACCTAACAATCCCATGAGATTCTAGTCTCATTTTACTCAGTATCTCAGACTGAACTTAACAAGGCAAAGCCCAAAAAGCTCTTTCTTGACATTGCACCAAACGCCTTCACACTCCTAAAACAAATCAATATAATTGCGACCTAACCACATCGAGGAAGCTCTATAATCCTTTTCTACACTGGCTACACACAATACGCTGTCTCTAAGAGTTATAGTCTCTACACTCTTACATCCAACTCCCGGTTACGTCACACCAAGTACCATTGATGCATTAGGCCTCATTCCATCACAACATTCTACCACTAGAACCTAAATTCGATCCATAACAGTACAAACTCACTCCTCTCATCATGCCTTTTCTATTATCCATCCGTGGTCTAAACTATGTTAAGCGCCTTTCGTCTCCTTTTCTTTCCATCCGTGGATCTAAACTATGTAGCCTTTTTGCGAGTACGTTCTCTTGCTTGAACGCCTCACTTTGGGCTGCCAGTATCATTCCTCTTACTCGTCTTGATTTCACTCTCTCCTTTCTACCCAACGCATCACCCATTACACTCGCTTTATGAGAGTATCACACAAATCATTCTTTAAAGTCTGAAAAGCCTCTTCTTGTTCTACGCTCCATTCATACTTCTGATTCCTCTCAGTTAGGGAAGTAAGGGGGTTCAACAATCTAAAAGAAAATTTCGCAATAAACGTCAGTAGTAACCTGCCAATCCTAAGAATAATCATCCAATTCCTCACTGCTTCACTCTTACTCGTCTCCACGTGACCAAGAAAATGCACTTCTTCCTACCAAACTTACACTTAGAAAACTTAGCATACAACTTCTCCTTCCTCAGTGACTCTAGCACTAACTTCAAATGAACTTTATGTTCCTCATTCGACTTTGAGTAGGCCAGAATGTCATCAATGAATACGATGACAAACTTACCTAAGTACGGTTTGTAAACTCGGTTCATTAAGTCCATGAAAACTGTTAGTGCATTGGTTAACCCAAAAGGCATAACCGTAGGCGCAAAATATCCGTATCTCGTTCGAAATGCGGTCTTTGGAATGACATCCTCATGCACTCGTAGCTGATGATAACCTGACCGAAAATCTACCCTTAAGAAAGGACACGCTCCTCGTAACTGATCAAACAAGTCATCAATCCTAGGGAGTGGATAACGGTTTTTAACAGTTAATTTGTTCAACTCCCTATAATCAATACACATACGAAAAGAACCATCCTTCTTCTTAACAAATAACAACGGTGCTCCCCACGAAAAATGACTAGGTCATATGAAACCCTTGTCTTCTAACTCTTGAAGTTGTTCGGACAATTCTTGCATTTCTGAGGGTGCTAGACGATATGGAGACTTCGGGACTGGCGTCACTCCATGAACTAATTTTATGCGGAACTCAACTTTTCGTTGTGGTGGTCATTGACAATCTTTCGAAAACACATCAATAAAATCTCATATGATGGAAATATCACTCAATTCCGATTCACCTACCTTTGTATTCATTAAGGTTTTCACGACTCCTTGAGTACGTTCACCATGAACCCAAAGTATCTCTTCACCTTCCAACGGTATCCTAACCACCTTCTCATGACATACTATCTCAAACTTCCTCTTTGGCAACCAGTCTATTCCCACAATCACATCAAAGCTTCCATAACTCATACAAGAAAACGTAATGCATTATCCAAAACAACGATCAACAAAGCAAACCTAAAAGCATCGACACTAACACGGCGCCAACGGGTTACGAAAACCAAGGGATATACAACCAAGGGAGTAATGATCCACACTAATATGTTAGGAACAATTAGTGCTTAAAAGAAACGTTTGATACTCATATGAGTAATCAATGCAACGAAAGAACTAACGAAACGCGCTTATATCCGAAAGAGCAGATCCGAACAACCAATATACATCAAGATTTCGAATAGGAAAAATTGGGTATCCTTACTAACAAAGTACGATGAAGGGATGCTAAGCTTAGGCTTAGGAAATCCGAACAAACAACTGAGCAAACGAGCAACCTCTAATAGCAATACTAGGTATCTGCAAATACTAGATAAAAGGGAAACTTACTATATATATAACTCAACATAACATATCCTCCAATTAGGGTAAGAGAAAAATTCTCTATCCATACCACCATCTTTATCATGAATACACATATCAAAAAGGGTGTAGAAAAAAAGAAAGGAATGGCTCAGCAAGTTGTTCTAAGGGTATCTTTACTCTAAAAATGAGGTAAGCAAAAGGGTTACACGGGGGTTAACTAACCAGTGTAATTAGTTAATATTACGACATGTAGGCTTTTTGGTTTAATCCTAGAATTTAACCTGTCAACATGCTACTCCATCTAAATCCATAGTATTTATCATTGAGGTCTCGAGTGATATACTAGGCCAAGTTCTAAAGTCCACTACATCACCGGCACACTCATATTTTTGTGGAATTTTAGTAAGCAATTGGAAACGGATAAGCTTAATTCTCACATATAGACAATAAGGGTAATAGTGCGCTAGGTAATGTAACTAGTGATTTTTCACAAAATGTATGCTTGAAATTTTTTTAAATTTTGACCATTTTTAGGCATTTTTAAGCATATATCAGTTTATTTGTGAAAATTAGGACAAGTACGTTCTAATTCTCCACCCCCACTTAAATTATACAACGTCCTCGTTGTATAGACAAAACAATTAAATAATAAAGAAAATAGAATTTAGACGAGAACTCCTCCTGAATTTGCTCTGAAATGGTTTCTACCAATTGAGGTTGTGAGCAAAAGTGTGTTGAACAGCCGTCTTGAGATTTTAAGACTCCAACACTTTGAGATTTCTAGATTTATAAATACTCCACCAACGTTGTCGTTTCATTCAGAAGGTCCTGTATTAAATATAAGAAAACAAGTGCAACTTCATCTTCGGTGTATTCGTTTGGTTAGACTCGACATAATAACCTAAAACTATACAGGAAGCCGATACGCCGTATCCATACCCCATGATGCGCCGTATTAATACCTGTATACGCTGTTTTCATTTATTGAATACGTCGAATAGACTGTGCTAAAAAAAAATTAAGACTGGATAAACGTCCAGATATCAATACGCCGTATCCATACGGGTTTGATACGCATATGAATAGTCTGGAGAAACAGACTCAATAATATAATTTTGACCATTACAATCCGGGTTTCTCCCAGCACGCACTTTTGTTACAGAAAAAAAGTCTTTAAGTTCTAGACCTTGCCCCAATTTTAATCCCATCCTTCTAGAAACATTTGGTGGTCGAAACGGATGCCACATGGCACAATACAAATTCATGAATAGGAAAATGGAAATGACATCCCATTGCTAAGATGATTACAATCATGATTTAACATTTAGATTCTTGATAAAAAATTTCAGTTATGAAAAATTTAGTAAATGAATCATGAACTTGTTTTTCCAAAAGCTTATTGACCCCTGTGGTATCAACATTTATTACATTAGGTGAATGGTATGACCTGACATAATCCACCCAAAGGTTCTCAATAATCGATTTTAGCATTATCATTGTCTTTATCCGATTTTAGAATCATCGGAATAAAATCACGTTCAAAAAGAAATAAAATCATTAAAGTATAAAACGTTTTTGTTCCTTTTCATCACATTCGGTCACAATGATGATTCATTATTAATTTTCATCATCGATATGGTTTGAGGACTTACAATAGTTCAGATAAGAAATCTATTTAGATGTTAAGCATCATTGTAAACAATGGCAGGTATTCATTCCAACTCTTTAAAAGAAAGTCTAAATCATTAAAATAACTGACCCTCTGCAGGCTCATGATTAAAGGTCCCGGTCTCGGAAGAGACGCAGCATTACGAGCTATTCGCAGAAGTGGTATACTATTAACTTTCGTATGGGATGTAACTCCTATGCCACATAATGGCTATAGACCCCTGAAAAAAAGACGTGTATAGAAAAAAAATGGAAGATATTTCAATAGCAAGAGAAACAAGAGAAATAAATGATTCAATGATCTGATCAAATAAAATAATATTATTATGGTTCGAGAGAAAATAACAGTATCTACTCGGACACTCCAGTGGAAGTGTGTTGAATCAGCAGCAGACAGTAAGCGTCTTTTTTATGGGCGCTTTATTCTGTCTCCGCTTATGAAAGGTCAAGCAGACACAATAGGCATTGCGATGCGAAGAGCTTTGCTTGGAGAAATCGAAGGAACATGTATCACACGCGCAAAATTTGAGAAAATATCACACGAATATTCTACCATAATGGGTATTCAAGAATCAGTACATGAAATTTTAATGAATTTGAAAGAAATCGTATTGAGAAGTAATCTCTATGGAACTTGTGAGGCGTCTATTTGTGTCAGGGGCCCTGTATATGTAACTGCTCAAGATATCATCTTACCTCCTGTGGTCTTTTAACTTCCTAGACAACGAGCGCGAACCGTCCGAATCGGTAGCCTATTTCCCCACAACACTGACAAAACCTCAATGTGTACCTTACTTTCACCAGAAGGAATCTCTACGAAGGTGATGTGTCGTTGTGTGGTGTATAATTAGTGAGTATCAACTTTTACATTTATATTTAGCCAACAAACCTAAAGACAACACTTTAACGGGCAGTGTACCCGGTCAAGATGTAGCTTCGCGGTAAGTAGGGTGTCGAACACTAAGAGTGAGAGTAACCTAATATTCTATCAGTATTTTATTCTATCTAGATTAGTGTAATTACTTTTTAAACCAATGCTATACATATTTACCAGAGGTAAATGGGGGGTTTTCAGCCTGAGAGAGTGGCACAAGTTTGGTGGTGTCAAGGATTAATTCAAAACACAATAAACACTAAAGCAAATAATCACAAGATAAAGAAGCGGTACAAGCCAAATAATAGAAAACTGTATTAACCATGTTAAATCCGATTACAAGCTGGTTTGTTTGTTTAGTGCAATGGCTACTTATTTCGAGGCGGCATATCATTCATAAGACTTAGGCGGTTCTTCATCCTAAGACCTAGATACGAACAATCCTGTCATGATTAACGCATCTGCATAAAGCATCCTATAGTCTAATTATAACCTATCATAGGGAATTAAAGCAGTGGTGATCCTGTTAATACCCTAGCCCATCGGGACTTTACCCACTTATTGCTTGATGTTGTCTTATACACCGGTAGTCCACCACCAAAATCAATACCAATTAATTAAGAACAATACTGGTTGAACAATTATCGGGTCACCTGCCGGTCCAACTAAGCTCGTAATCAAAGGGTAAGGATAAGGTGTCATTTGTGATCCTATTGGTCCGGGCATACAAAACACAACATGGAGAGCTATCCCGGCATCTAGATTACTGGTTAAGTCTCACTAGACCCAGTTGAATGATAGGTCGCATGTACAAGCACATAAACAAGTATAAGGCGATAAACATAATTAAACAACAACGATAAATTAAGCAAGCCGGATTAAAACAAACCAAACATTATAATCTTCATTAACATGGCTAATACCCGAGGGTATTAGCCCACAATCATTGTCATTTTACAAACGTGATCAAACAATTATAAATCGAATGATTAAGAAAGTAAGAATTACACGATGTCTTCTATGGAATTATGGTTGGTGCTTGACCTTGGCTGCTTCTAATATCTTGGAAAATTCGACTTCAGAGAGTATGGTATAGAGAATGTAATTTTTGCACACTGAAACTTGTTTTTGAGCCTCGTATTTATAGTGTATGAAAATCGCCTGGATACGCCGTATGGAGAGATGTGCATACGGCGTATAGGGTTAATTTCCTTGGAGTCCGCGATAAGATCAAATCAATCAAGATTAATTACCATCAATCACATTAATTGCATATCTTTGACTGATGACCAGCTGTGCATACGGCGTATAGGTGATGAGTGATACGCCCCGACACCAACAGAAACAAACTCCACAACAAACAACACCCACAACAAAACCCACAACCACACACATTCCCCCCAGAAAACCCCCCCCCCATACCCCACCCCCCCTCCACCCCACCGCCCAATGCCAACCCTACCACGCCCCCCCAATATACTCTGAAAAAACATGGCTAATACCCGCGGGAAATAGCCACACAACAAGACCTTTACAAACGAGTGAACAAACCCATAATAAATCGAAAGATAAATAAATTAACGAAAAACACACTAAGTCAACAATGGAATATATGGAAGCATTCTAGACTCTGAAGGCTGCTCTAAAAACTTGGAAAATTTGACATTAGAGAGTAAGGAATATAATAAAGTCATTAATTCACCCTGAAACTATGTATTTGCTTCACGAATATATAGTGTCTGAAAATCGCTTAGATACGCCATATGGAGAGAGGTGTATACGGCGTATAAGGTTAATTTCCTTGGAGTCCGCAATAAGATCAAATCAATCAAGATTAATTACCATCAATCATATTAATTGCATATCTTTTACGATGACCAGGCTGCGCAAACCACGACGAAAAGGGTGAGTGATGATACGCCGAATAGGTAATTGATATTTACTGGTAAGGATGGGAGGTCTTTGATGAGCTGGCGCTGATACGCCATATCTTCTTTGCTGGATACGGCGTATAGTAGCAGATAATAATTTTCTTCAAATGTCATCGTTTTAGCTCCAGAATTACGCCTTTTAGCTTCGTCTTCACAAGTTACTCCAGAATTACTACAATTATAAACTTTAAGCAATTAAGTACCAATATCTTGCAATAATTATATAAAAGTAGGTAAAATGCATGGGATAAATGATGGTAAAATATGATGTTATTTGATGATAACTCCTCGTTAACGCATCATCACATCACGGGTTGTTAGACTAAGTTTTTAGATGTGATGTATATTTTAAGGTTTATTAAGCGTTTGGTTCCATGAGGCCAAGTCCTAGTCTAAGAATTGAAAGGTTTACGTTTGAGGGGGTTGGTTAAAATATCGACAATGTTGTCTTCGAAGGAAACATTTCCTATAAATATGTTTCCTTTTTGAACATTATCTCAGAGGAGGTGGTGTCAGATTTCTATATGCTTGGTGCGAGAGTGGAGGATGGAGTTTTTACTTAGGCTAATGGCACATTTATTGTCATATAGGATGGGTGTGTCATCTAGTTTAATGTCATAGTCTACAAGGGCTTGCTTCATCTACAACGCTTGTTGGCAAGCTTTGCCAGCATACACGTATGCAGTTTTTGTGGTTGAAATGGCTAAGGCAGTTTGTTTCTTGGAAAACCACGATGTGAGGCAACATCCCATGAAGGTGCACACACTACTCGTACTTTTACGATCGACATAGTTTCTCTCATGGTCAGAATCGGCATAAACTGTGGTTTCTATACCCGTTCCTTTGGGATACTATAATCCTAAATGTGTTGTTCCCTTAATGTATCTAAATATCCTTTTAACGGCTTCAAGATGAGAAGTTTAGTATCTTCTTGACAATGGGCGCATAAACAAACACTAAACATGATGTCTAGTCGACTAGCCGTGAGATAGAGTAAGCTATCGATCATGTCATGATATTTTGTGTCGTCAATAGATTTCCCATCTTCGTCCTTGGTGAGTTTGGTTTTGGATGACATATGTGTTTTGATAGGTTTAGAGTCTTCTAGATCGAATTTCTTAAGAATTTCTTTAATATATTTAGATTGGTTGAAAAAGATGCCATCTTCTAGTTGTTTATTTTTTGTAAACCAAGAAAGAAATTTAATTCACCCATCATGCTCATCTCGAACTCGTC